>CANYCX010262818.1:0-12119 GCA_948193385.1 Breynia disticha f. nivosa
AAATTGCTGTTAGAAAAATCAGACAAACGTTTGGTAACGTATTATGCAAAAATTACTATTAACTATAAAAATATATTAAAAATTATGATAAAAACTATAATTTCAAATTATTTAAATGCTAATAATACAAATTAGAAAGAAAATATTAAAATTAATTTTTTAAAATAAAATTTATTTTTATTTTAGAAAAAATAATTAATATTTTAAATTAAATTTTTTATCATAAAATCATATATTAAAATATATTAGATTTTATAAAAATTAAATTAGAATTGAAAAAAATTATTTTGTTAAGAAAATAAAGAATTACAATTAAAAACAAAAAACTGATTTTTAAAAAATATCAAATTGTAGTTTTTCCAAAAAACAGCTTCTTAACCAAAAACACCTTTTAATAAAAGCAGTTTTTTAGTATTATTAAACACTCAAAACTGCTTTTGGTGGCCAAAAACTGCTTTAGCTTTTGGCCACATCAATACCAAACGGGGCTTTAGTTTAAATTCATATCACTCAGATTTATTCCCTTCATCTCTTAAACATAAAAACTAGTTAAATTATATATTCATTTGATTATACACTTACAAATTATTGAAAAAACACCATTATTAAAAAATATTATAAATAATAATAAAAATATTAATATATTTATCATAAATAAAATAAAAAGTCAAATATATTTTTATAATATGGTTGGTGGGTGGATGTCCCAATTGAGCTGTCAATCATTAATGAAGTGGTAAAGCAATATGGCATTATGAATGAAAGCATATCCTATTAATTATTCATTAACTCACTAAGTATTTTTTTCTTAATTCTAATGCAAATTTTATATTGGGATTAGTTGAGCAACTTTTTTTTTTATTTTGGCAATTAATTATCAAATTAAGACACCCTGTATTTTCACTTTTATATATTGAACATTTTTTTTATGAATTTATTCCCTTGTAAATGAATTTTAGAATGTAGGAACCTCCAATTACTGATTCAATTTTTATTAATCATTGTGAAATAATTTTCGGTTTATTTTTGTTATACTATTTTTCATTGTCTGGTCCTTTTGTAAAATCGTGGTTTTTAATTTTATTTGTTGCGAAGATTTTCAATTTTGTTTGTATTATTGTAACTGTTTCGCTCTATTTACCTTAAAGATAAATATATTTTTTATATATAATATCTTCTCGTATAAATATATTTGTTTTTAAATTCATTATAATAATTATATTACACTTTTACTTCGTTTGCAAAACAAACTTTTCAATGGTAATATATTTTCAAACAAAGAATTTTCAAGAATATAATAAATAATATGTAATTTAATTAAATTTAACCGTTATAAATATCATTTAAAAAACAGAAAATTTCTTAATGTGTTTACATTTAAAAATGAATACAATATTAATCATTATAAAAATTAAATTCATATTATTCATATCATATAAAAAATAAGTATTAATAAATCGTATTATCATTACATGACAACAAGACAAAATATTTCACCAACAATGCATCCAAAACTAGGCCACTTAATTTTTAAACAAATAAGAGTCAATGTTTCATCAAACATGCAAATATTTTTTTATATTTTTTAGTCTGAACTACGAAATATTTTGAGCACTCAAATTGATCTCCGTTCAAGCTGGGTAGGACTACAAGAGCAGTAAAACTCTCTCAACTGAGTTTTAATACAGTTGTGTACTTAGGATTCGAACTTGAAATGACTGGTTAAATTAGAACAATCTCACGCCAATTGGTTTACGCGTTTGATGGTAAATATTTTTTTTTATAAAAGAGAGTGAGGGTGAATGAGTGATGTCTCCGAGGTGGCTGTTTTTTTTTCTCATAAAACTTGGAGATTTGTACACAGAAACATATTGTGTTTTGTAAGAAGATGAAGTATGGATGAGTTTGTTTGACCTTTTGCATGAAACTACGTACTTTGTCATTACGTAGTTTGCATGCTTTTGTTTATTCATTTCTCTTCTGGATTTATTGAACCATTAATTCAAACTAATTATATTTCTTTGTTTTGTTTTGCATTTTTGTCGGCTTCATTTTCTTTATTCCTTTTCTTTTAATCTTTCCATAAATTCTTGATTACCGAGTTGCACTAATTAAGGAGTTCCACGGTGACGGTGAACTTATCTAAGTGGTCCATTTTCCATGATTGTCTCTCTCATTTTATAACCACTCGGAATTTCTACTTTCGGTGATGTCAAATTTAAGTTTAGAACGAGAGGCACAACTCTCACCTTATGAGACGACTCCACTGAAATTCTATTTTGAAAGCACACCAAACCAAACTTCACAAAAACTGAGTTATCAACTTAACTAACACCTTATATTATATTTATAACTCAAAAGGGTTCATTTTATACCAATTGGTAGGTCAAAATTAAGCTTACTTCATCATGGGTAGGGTCAATATTACATAATAGTTTCTGCTTTGATTGCCTTTCTCTACTATCTTTTTTTTGTATATTTGAATTTCTTTTACTACAAGATCACTACCATTCAATTTTTTTTTTCAAGCCATGGTATCTTCAACCCATTGGACTGAGACTAATTCGGTTCGGGAAGGAGTTGGGGGTTAAGATTCATTTCCCTTCCAATCGACGTTACGGGGGATCGAACCGTGGTCCGCCCTACCAAGTTCAGCCCTCATTACCACTGAACCAAGAGGTCGTTGGTACCATTCAAATTTTATCTTTAATGTAAAGTTGTCCAATATCCCCACAAGTTTGGCTAGTGGGGTTTTCAATACGTCCTTTACTCATTTCACTTATATTTTCTTTTATCATATTGATGAAATTCACTTACATTACATGGTTCTTCTCGATATACATGAAGACTGGTGCAACTGTTGAGGGGTGTGTGGTGCCTTTTCTTTAATGATATTTTTTGTAGAATTAATTAAGAACACAAATGTTTAATTACTCGAGATAATGAGGCTGGGCAATATAAGGATAGTGAAGCTTTTGATTTCTGTAAAAGAATCATGATTTTCACTCTGTATCTGCAAGAAGATTAGCTTTTTCTTTTTTTTACAAAATAAGTATATTGCTGAGCCTATTGGAGTAATGTTTCCTTATTAAATAAACAATCATGTGATTTTCTTTAACAATGAAAAAAAAAATTGTCCCAACTGATAATATTTCACTAACATTGGCAAAATTTCGTCTAAAATTAATTGACGAGTTGCAAAAGTTTATGTGGATTTGTCATTTAAGGTTACAAACACATACTCCACATAAATGAAAAAGAAAAAAAAAAGAAAAAAAAAGGCGATACCTAATAATATATCATAAACGGTTAAACGTCGACAATGCCAAAAAAAATGAGAAAAATAAAAAACAATGATTAAGTTAGTTGTAAGAGATATTTATTATATAGTTTTATAACATCATTCTTATTTAATAAATTATTTTAATTAGATAATAAATATTTAAACAATGTAATTTGTCAATAAAAATTTTCTTTTATAGAAACATAACCTAAAAATTCAAATAAAGTAAAATTCACTTCTGGATCGTCAATTCTTCTTTGCTACAATTATAGGGAACTCTGAGAACCTTTGAACTCGGAGATTACAAAATTGAGAGGCAAACAACACTATCTTCTACCATCCAACAACGTTACAATAGCCATCCAAAATCTGAGGCCATCAACAAAAATAAGCACTCTCTTGTTTACTACAATTCTAGAGAAATTGTTGGACGTCCTCCTATTAATTAACCTTCTCCTAATGTTTCTAAATATAACCAATAAAAGTAGTAAGACCATCCATGGTGGCCAGGCAATGTTCCCATTTCAAAAAATGCATGCATTTGCCTCCTTGACAATCTCTGTTTTGCTGGTTTTATTCTCCTCTCCCTCGCTTTCTCTTTCGGATTCCGAAGCATCGTTCATTGCTCGTCGCCAACTTCTGAGTCTTGAAGTGAATGATGATTTACCTGATGGATATGAAAATGAAGTTCCAGTCGATTTTGCTTTTGCCAATATCAGGCTTAAAAGAGCATACATTGCTCTTCAAGCTTGGAAAAAGGCCATATATTCTGACCCTTTCGATGCAATGAGAAATTGGGTTGGTCCGCAAGTTTGTGAATATAATGGCGTGTTTTGTGCTCCTGCTCTTGATGATCCGAAGCAAACAGTCGTTGCAGGAATTGATCTGAATCATTTCGACATTGCTGGATATTTGCCGGTTGAGTTGGGACTATTGACAGATATTGCTATTTTTCATATTAATTCTAACAGGTTTTGTGGAATCATTCCGAAAAGCTTCTCAAAGCTCATCCTTCTTCACGAGTTTGATGTTAGCAACAATCGGTTTGTTGGTCCGTTCCCAAAAGTAATCTTACAATTGCCTGGAATCAAGTTTATTGATGTCAGATATAATGATTTTGAGGGAGCATTGCCTCCGGAGCTTTTTGAAAAACAGTTGGATGCATTGTTCTTAAACAACAACAGATTCACATCAACAATTCCAGAGTCTCTGGGCTCGTCCACGGTTTCTGTTGTGGTATTTGCCAATAACAATTTCACAGGATGCATTCCAAGAAGTATCGGCAACATGTTTAAGACATTGAATGAAATTGTTTTCTTAAACAATAACTTCTCAGGATGTTTACCAGTGGAGATTGGAAAGCTTGCAAACGTTGAAATTCTTGATGTAGCATCCAATTCATTTACTGGTGTATTACCAAAATGTTTTGAAGGTCTCAACAAGGTCGTACACTTTGATGCCTCTGATAATATGCTTACAGGTTTTGTTCCTGACGGTATTTGCCAACTGCCCAACTTGGAAAATTTCACATTCTCATATAACTATTTCAACGGTGAAGCACAAGCTTGTGAGCCTCCAAGGAGGAAGGATATTGTTTTGGATGATATAGATAATTGTTTGCCTGATAGGCCTAAACAAAAGAGACCTGCACAATGTCAACCTATTGTGAGAAAACCTGTTGATTGTAGCAAGGCAAAATGTGGAGGAGGTTCGTCATCTAGTCCTGCAGTTACGACACCATCAACGCCTAACCCACAAGGCTCAAATCCAACTCCGCATCCACCTCCAACAATAACCAAGCCCCAACCATCAACACCTTCAACACCGCTGCCGACACCTCCAACGCCTAATCTACCACCACCAACATATACACCTTCATTGCCTGAGCCAACACCGCTACCAACACCTCCAGCGCGTAAGCTAGCACCGCCAACATATACACCTCTGGCGCCAAGGACTGCACCACCAGTATATACAACTCCGGCGCCTAAGGCTACACCACCACTAACACCTTCAGTGCCTAAGGTAGAACCACCAACATATACACCTAAGGCAACACCACAACCAACGCCTCCAGCACCTAAACCATCACCATCAATACCATTGACACCTAGACCTCAAACTCCGCCTTCAAAACCTTTAGCACCTAGTCCACAATTATCTACACCAAAGGCACCAGAACCACCAAATCAAAAAACACAAAGTCCTGAATCACCAACCTCGCCATTAGCCCCTAAACCACCACAGCAAACTCCTTCAAACCCCGAGCCAGAAACACCAATGACAAGTCCAATTTCTAGTCCGCCTGAAATAGAAACGCCAATATTTTCAATTCCATCTCCAGCCCCTTCTCCTGAAGATGACCCTCACCATGAATCACCTGTCGGTAATTATAATTCTCCATCACCATCACCAGTTGAAGCTCCAAGTCCCAATGCACCAATCTATGATTCATCTCCACCGTCAGTGAAATCCCCACCTGCACCAATGAAGCCACCACCGTCAACCAACACATCTCCACCTTCAAGTTACTCTACATCACCACCAATTCAATCGCCTCCAAGTCAAGTTCCCTCTTCACCACCACCTTTGCTTTCTCCACCGCCAATGCATTCACCGCCACCACCCCCTGTGCTTTCTCCACCGCCAATTCATTCACCACCTCCGCCACCTGTGCTTTCTCCACCCCCACCACTTTACTCACCTCCACCGCTAGTTCACTCACCTCCGCCACCTCCAGTGCATTCTCCACCACCACCACCCCTTTACTCTCCTCCACCACCGCCAGTTTACTCACCACCGCCACCTCCAGTACAGTCTCCCCCACCACCATCTCCACCTGTGCTTTCTCCACCACCACCACTTTACTCACCTCCACCACCACCTGTGCTTTCTCCGCCACCACCACTTTACTCACCTCCACCACCGCCAGTTCACTCACCGCCGCCACCTCCAGTGCATTCTCCGCCGCCCCAAGTTCAATCTCCACCACCACCAGAGCTCATTCTTCCACCAAACATTGGTTTCCAATATGCGTCTCCACCTCCACCAATGTTTCCAGGATACTAATTTTCGTTCTTGTGACTTTGTTTTTTGACTTTGTTTAACAGAGTTACAGAATTATAACAAAACCCAACTTTTGTTAGATAATAGGTTGTCATCTTCTGCATTGTTGTAATGATATCTTCTAATCATTCCCCATTTTTATTGCACTTGCCAAACTTCATTTTATTTACCATAATCAATGTGGTATAATTTTTTAATATATTTAAAATACGAACGAATTATAACTTTCAAATTAGAGAAGGAGCTCCTAAAATCTTCTGTTGCACAAAATTATCCAACAACAATATTGTGCCTAATGTTTTTGGTAATCTAAATATATGTTGTTCAATTAGTTTTTTCTGTTTGACAGAAAATTATCTTAGCTAGTTTAATAAGGAAATTTCTCATGTATTTGCTTTGATACTCTGAGTTAACTTAACAATTCATTCATGGACGAAAGCAATTGGAGATGGAGAAGGCGACCTTCTCCTTTTGTTTCTCATTCTATATTTTTCTTTATAATTTATATGTTTCTGCTGTTTATTGTTCTTTTTTGTGTCGGTATAAGAGAACGATAAACTGCAGTGCTGATTTGTTAGATGCAATTGGAAGGAAGATCCAATTAAAAATTGAATATATAATTATAGTATCATATTATATATATGATACTGTTAGATATAGTGGGTGAACCGTATCAATCTGGCTATGTCTCATTATGCAATTTCACGTGCTGCAGACTGCACCAGCATTAAGCTTTTCTGCAGTTATTCCACATCTCTATGAAAATCCATCATATCTTCAACTCAAATTGGTTCTCCTTTACAGCCCGGATTTTCTTTTTGTAATTAGATTTAACATTGATTGTTATTAGATTTTAAAGTAATGAAGCAATAATGCAATCCCTTCAGTCGCCTTTAGGCAAAGAAGAAGAGAAAAATACAGCAAATTGTCCTATCAAATAGGGTCACTTTGTATTATTGGGAGCCAGAGGAAAAGGTTCTCGTGAAAGGATCATGCACCGAAAAATACACCTGCCAAGTAAAAACATTCATACACCTGCCGATTAAATCAATCAGTGAATGAAGAGATGGATTGGGATTCAGGAATTTGAAGTTGTGTAATGAGGCGTTCATGATGAAGCTAGCCTGACAGATCCTGATTAAAAAAGATGAACTTTGGGTCAAAGTGCTTAGAAACAAGTACATGGTCGAAGACAATCTTCTCATACCCGGGAGAAAATCTAATTGTTCACCGGTTTGACGTGGTATTGAGCAGGTCTGGAGTAAAATGTTACAAGGAGTGAGATGACTAGTAAACAATGGGAAAACAGTCAGATTCTGGACGGACTCCTGGATTGGTGATCGCTCTCTACTACAGTTTGCGATACAAGACATCACTGAGACAGAACAAAACTGGCCTATGGACAAGTTTTTCACTGCGGAAAACACTTGGAATGATATCTTACTGTTTGAAAAACTTCCACAACAGGTGTTGGACTTGGTAAAAAGCTATATGCCTCCAATGCTCAACACGGAAGAGGATCAAGTGTTTTGAAGTCTCAATACCTCCGATAATTTTTCCCTCAGTTCTGCCTATAAGATGCTTGCAAATGAGAGCTGAAACCAAGTGGATAAAAAATGGGATTTAGCATGGAAATTCCCAGGACCTCAAAGGGTTAAAACCTTCATCTGGCTAGCACTGAAAGGAAGCCTACTAACGAATCAAACTCGACATCATAGACATATGACAAATAGCCAAGCCTGCTCAATTTGTGGGGGTCTTGAGGAGAATATCCTTCATGTTCTCAGAGACTGCAGGGAAGCTAGGAGGGTGTGGATCCAATTACTGCCTAGGGCCCAAATTGATGAATTCTTTGACATGGAGATAGAGGAATGACTCACTGCTAACTTGAAAGGATATGGTCGAACTGGTGCAAAGAAGGAGTGGACTAGATTATTTGGAGTTACTTGTTGGTTCTTTATGGAAATGGAGAAACCAGACCATTTTTAGAGGTGAGGTGGTGCTTAGGAGAAAAGAGAGAATCGTAGCTTTTGTTAATGGGATTCAACGTATTGAAAATGTGAGAACTAGTGCGGTTCCCTATTCTAGGCAGATTCATAGAATTGGTTGGAAAGCCCCGAATTCTGGAGTAATAAAGATCAACACGGATGGTGCATTCAGTAGAAGTTCAGGTATGGCGGCTGCTGGCGGTGTGTTAAGGGACGAACATAGAGGTTAGGCAGGCGGCTTTATGATGAATTGTGGCCCAAGTAATGTAGAGAATGCTGAACTCTGGGGGGTCATCAAAGGGCTTGACTTGGCCTGAAGAAACGGTTGAAGAAGGGTTGTCGTTGAATGTGATAGTTCTAGAGTAGTTGATTACATTAACGGAATAAATCATCAGTATCATTCACACGAGCCTCTGGTTCGGTTGATCCAAGAATACTCACGAAGACCATGAGAAGCTGCCATAGCTAAAGTATGGAGGGAAGGAAATGACGTGGCGGATGCCTTAGCAAAGAAGGCTCTTTCGTTGCCAAGGGGAGTTCATTATCTTAACAATGTCCTACTGGAGTTAATCCAGCTATTGGAGTTTGACAGTACTGGGGGAACTCATCCCTGTCTGATTTTGCAATAATCGGCTTTTGGCCGCCTCTCGATATAAAAAAAAATCAGTGAATGAAGAGATATACTCAATGTGTTGGATTTATCAGAACCATATGAAAAACGCCAACTAAGTTTCCATTTCCAATGATCCATAATAAGAATCTTCATTAAACCTCACACTCAAACATATCCTTTCCCCCTGTTTTGGTAACAAATTTATGCTCATTAACTTTGATATTATTATAGTTGCCTCCTTATAAAGTAGGATAAACAAGGATGATAAAAACTCACACCACTTCTTTGTCAGTCACTTCAAAGAAAATCAATGGAGGTTGCAACTAATTTCCTTCCAGCTTTGCAAACTGTGCCCTATGCAACTCCTGCAGCCGTGGGTGGGCTGGTCTTTTCCGTTCTTTTCTACAAGAAAGTCATCGCTCGCCGAAAGACCAACAAACTAGGACTTCCTTCTGTGCCAGGTAATTTTTTTTGTCGCTAGAATGTTGAAGAGTTTCGTGTTAAAGACTTGGTTGTTTAAGTTATTAAAAATGCACCAAAGTCGTGTGTGCGATGATTGAAATTATGGTTTTGAGTTTGGTGCAGAGGTACCAGGGTGGCCAGTAATAGGGAACTTGTTACAACTGACTGAGAAGAAACCTCACAAAACATTTTTGAAATGGGCTGAGACATATGGTCCAATCTACTCCATTAGGACTGGTGCTTCCACCGTTATTGTTCTTAATTCTGCTGATGTTGCCAAAGAGGTTCGCCATCGGCTTTTGCTGTTTCTTGCAAAAAGATACGATCTTTTTAACTGTGTCATCATAGGGCTCATTGATCTTTATTTTTATGTTTTTGTCTATTTTAATTTACAAAAAAAAAACAGATTTTGATTCTTGTTATAGTTAATTTTTAGATGCAATTTATGGGAAAACATCGGTACGTAGTTAAGAACAATTTGAAGTGGCTTTAAAAATGTTTTATTGGTGGTCCTTTGCTTTGTAACTTTTCTCCATACATAAAAAATACAGGAGTCATTTAAGATAGAAATTAGGATTTTTTTCCAGGCTATGGTGACCAGATATTCGTGCATCTCTGCAAGAAAACTATCGAAGGCTTTGACTGTTCTAACTGATAACAAATGCATGGTTGCAATGAGTGATTATGATGAGTTTCATAAGATGGCCAAAAGATGTTTACTATCGAATGTGCTGGGAAGTAATGCTCAGGTTAGCTGTTGTTTAATTTTTTCATTTCTTCGTGTCTGATTAGTAGAATTTTGTTGAAGAACAAATCATTCTGTGTTTTTTTTTTCAGAAACAACATCGATGCCACAGAGATACGTTGGTAGAGAACATTTTAAGCCAATTTTATGATCATATGAAGACTTATCCTGAAGAAGCTGTCAATTTCAGGGAAATATTTGAATCAGAACTATTTGGGTTGGCACTGAAAGAAGTAAGTCAAATTTAATTCATGCTCTGTTCCTAAGTGGTGTCATAAGTTAATTTATCAAAGTTTTACAAAATGATCATCACTGAATTTAAAAACATAATAGGCATTAGGGACGGATGTTAAATCTCTTTATGTTGATGAACTCGGGACGACTCTGTCAAGAGATGAAATTTTTCATGTCTTAGTTCTTGATCCAATGGAGGGAGCAATTGATGTAGATTGGCGGGATTTCTTCCCGTACTTGGGATGGATTCCCAACAAGAGCTTGGAGAAGAGAATCGAGCGGATGTACTCACGCAGGCAAGCTGTAATGAACTCCCTAATAGAGCAGCAGAACAGAAGAATTGCTTCAGGAGTGGTAATCTTCTTTCCATTTTCAATTGCCAAGTTCATTTTAAACCAATATTGTTTTCTAATGAGTTTTATGCTTGAAACAGGGAAAGAATAGCTATATTGACTTCTTATCATCTGAGGGAAAATCGCTAACACAGAAACAAATGAGTATGCTGATATGGGAAACAATAATAGAGACTTCAGACACAACTATGGTCACTACAGAGTGGGCCATTTATGAACTTGCTAAACATCCTATGTATCAGGTATTTGTTTTCTAACAACTAGTTTGCATATTCGTATTTCTGCTTTTCGCACAACTTACTTTGGATTAATTTTCTGTGTTCGACAGGATAAGCTTTACGAACAAATCAAAAGCGTGTGTGGGTCGAATAAGGTTACGGAAGAACACCTTCCCCAACTTCCTTACTTGAACTCTGTATTTCATGAGACTATCAGAAAGTACAGTCCAGCACCAGTTGTACCTTTGCGTTATGTGCAAGAAGATACACAAATAGGTGGCTACTACATTCCTGCAGGAAGTGAGGTAAGTGAATTTGGCACAACAGTGTTAAACTATGAATCACTCAATTTAACATTTCCTTGAACTTCAATTGTAGATTGCTGTTAATATATATGGATGTAACATGGACAAGAATCGTTGGGAAAATCCTGAAGAGTGGAATCCTGAGAGGTTTCTCGATGGAAAATATGACCCCATGGACTTACACAAAACAATGGCTTTTGGAGCGGGAAAGAGGGCGTGTGCAGGCGCTCTTCAGGCGATGCTAATAGCAAGTGCCTCCATTGGTAGACTGGTTCAGGAATTCAAGTGGAAATTGAGAGACGGAGAGCCAGAAAACATCGACACATGCGGACTCACTACTCGGAAGCTGCATCCTTTACATGTAATAATAGAGCCAAGATGTTAGTGAGAAGACATGGAAGCTTCACCAGCTCCTCAGTTCCGGTCAAACTGATGCCTTTTGTTCGAGTCATTTGGGTTTCATGGCTATATTTTGCATCCACAGTTGTTTCGTTAGAGATAAACGAATGTTAAGAATACAGATATAGTAAGGTGTTGTTTCTTCTTTATTTTGCCTGTTTTACTATTACTAAAAATAACTTCCAGAAACTATTTATATTTTACTGAAAACTTAAATGTTTGTTCGAAGAATATATCAAAGGTTATATGATATGAACCTGTTTGATATTACTATTTCGAAAAATTATACTATATATGTTCTTTTTCAACTTGGTGTTTATTAATTTTTGTTTTTTAGATTGTTGCATTACTTTTCGTTTATTGATATGTGTCGTGTGCGTGACGTTTTGTAATGAGGAAATCCTAAACGTTCAGTGGGTTTAGTATTGCTTGAAGTTTCAGATCTTTTAATGG
>CANYCX010262864.1:0-10683 GCA_948193385.1 Breynia disticha f. nivosa
TCATCCCGTCCTATAACGTTTTTCTTTGTCCCAAAATCCCCGATATCCGTCCCGTCCCATCCCGAAATTTTGGGACGGGACGGGATGGGATGGAGATTTTTAACCTATGGGACGGGTCTGGATCTTCAAAAAAGAAATCCCCGAACCATGGGACGGGACTGGAGATTTTCAATCCCCGTCCCGTCCCGTCCCGTGAGCACCCCTACAATCGCATACTCTCGTCTTTCTTTCGCACAAATAACACTGGTATGCCCCAAGGTGATACGTTCAGCCATATAAAACCTTTCTCTAACATCTCCTCTAGCTGTCTTTTCAACTCTTGTAGCTCTACAGTTGTCATCTGTAAGGTGCTATCGACACTGGCGCTGCTCTTCGTATAGTCTCAATCTAAATCAGCCTCTCGCTAAGGTGGTAATCCCGATAACTCATCAAAAAATATCTCGAAATACTCTCGTACGATATCTACATCTTTCACCTTTAACTTTGGTTTGCTCAAGTCCATCACAGAAGCTAGAAAAGCTTCACATCCCTTTCGCATCAATTTCGTAGTTGTCACTGCTAAAATTAAACAAGAAGAAATCACCTTCTGCTCGCTGATTAATAGCACCTTTCTCTCACCCTCAACCTCGACGATAGCTTCTTTTGCATAACAATCAACCATAACTCTATTTCTGGATAGCCAATTCATCCCCAGGATAATCCCAAAATCAGCCATCCTCAAAATGATCAAGTCCACCAAATATGTTAACTTGCCAATTTTTAATTCACAATGTCTCAACATGTGTCTCACCATCACTGTACCTCCTGCTGACATAGAAACAGCGACTGCATATCCCAAATGCTCTATACTACCTTCTATCTACTCTACCACAGACTCACTCACAAATGAACTAGTGGAACCCAGATCAATAACAATAAATTATCATATGCAAAAATGGAAACTGTACCAGTGATGACATTCGAATTCTCTACTGCCTCGTCTCTAGTCATTGTAAAAACTCACACTTATGGTGCTGCCCTTGACTGTGCGACTGATCCACCTAAACCACCTCTGGAAGCTACTCCTCCCTTTAAGGTAGAACCTGTTCCTTGTTCACCTCTACCTCTACTACCTCCAGTCAATACAGTAGTCTTGTTATCATCCATGCTACTCTGTCTAGAAACACCTCTTCCCTGAGGCTCTCTTCTCTCTAGACTGTCTCTGGCAAAATCGTCTCAGCTGATGGCAATTGTAACATAAAGAACGAGTCTCTCTGCTGGCATCGGTACGTATGCCTCTACTCTGTAAATTAAGAGGCCTGGTGGAATAGCTCTCCACCTCCTACTTTGCGTCTAGGCTGTCAACTACCCCCGCATGTACCATGGAAAACTATGGAATCAGTTTACTATCATTTTTCTGCTGAACTAGAGCTACCAAAAACCTTCTGTCTTTTTCCTTCTCTTTTACCCTCCTCACTAGTAACTCTTCTACCCTGATAGCAGTCTCAAGTAGAATCTCATATGTAGGCGGCTTCATCGCAATTTTGGTACAGATATTAAACCTAAAATCTTGCTTAAACCTATCTCTCCTCTACTGATCAGTAGCTACATCCTCTGACACATATCTGAAGAATCTAGTAAACTGCGCTTCATATTCTGTCATTATCATCTCCTTCTACTTCAACTCAAGAAACTATATCTTTTTCTTCGTCTAATAGAGCGGATGAGTGTACTTATCAGCAAACTTCTTCAGAAAGTCATCCCAAGTTAGGAGGATCATTCTGATTGTTCGAAACTACTTCCCACCAATTCCAGACATCTTTCTTTGGCAGAGAAGTGGTATACCTCAATTTCTATTCTGGAGTATATCTCATATGAGTAAGGATACGCTCGGTGTATCTGAGCCAGTCATCTGATACTGTAGGATCAATAGTTCCCTTAAAAGTTATCGCCTTCTGTTTTCTGACCTCTCTAAAATTTTTGTCAATATTCAGAGTCTGTTGACTCCCAGCTGCTCCCTGACTCCTCATCATCTTTTGCATGATTTCTCATAAAGGAGCGCAAGCTGGATCATAAAGGGGTATATTAGGTTACGTAGGCTGCTCATTAGGTGCTAAAGCAGATCCCTGCCCTGACACCGACTCTTCTGGACTCAGCGGTATCACACGATACGTCATCTCTAGCCTCCATCTATTATAAAAATCACAAGTTCAAATTCTTTAGCTTTGCAAACATGATGCAATTGAAAACAGTTTATTGGTATAGCCCGCAGGAAATATAATTCTTGCTCTGATACAGCTAAATATAAGACCTATTTTTGTAAACCTTTATTTTCGAATAATTTATACTTATAAGTAATATTATAATCAAAACCATACGAAAGAAGATGATAAAAATATACATGCATTTACTTATAAAACTCGGCCAAATTTTACAATCAAACTAGAGTTTTGCTGAAGCTATAACAAGGTTTGAAAAACAAACCCAAAATGCATGTAAAATATGTACATATATGTACAAGTACAAAATATCCAAAACTCAAAATCGGGAGCCAAGACCTCTGAAGACATATCTATAGCTCTAAGCCCACCACGAATCACCGAGTCCAATAACTATCTACGATCTGCACAATCACAACTAACATACATACACGTGAATATTTTTCAACACTCAGTAAGTGTTTTTACACACTTACCAAAGTAGTTAACGCATAAGTAATCGTTATTTATTACGATTTAAATACATTATGCAATAGGAATAACTATCCTATTAATTACTGTTCAATTTTGTGCTTAAATCTCAATTAAAATTCTGTCCAGTAATTTCTCAAGGTGGCACAGTCGTGCCGTATTGAGCACAGGGGCCCTGCTCATCACTTTTCCCAAAACATTTCAAGCACGACTCGTGGTTCTTAACACAGCCTCAGAACAATGGTGTGATGGTCAACATGGGGGTCGTGCTGACTCATGAGAATGCACAATTCACTTTCATTTTTAGGAAAATAAAGCACAACAACCATGTACTTAAGGTTATTACTTAACCAAAGCATTGCCTATACCATATCTACAGTAAATACAACAATACCTATTCAACTTAGCACATTATCAAGCCAACATGCTACTAATATTGCCACTCATATCTCAATGTCAGTGCATACTCAAACATCATTATCAAATCATATGTATGATCATAATCATGCCATATTCATACTCAATCATGCTTATATAATCCTTAATCATTCCATACAATGAATCATAAGCCAAACTCATAATAGGAATATATAAGCACTCAAGTTAAGATCATATATATACTCTCAAACATAGCAATTCAACTCAAAACCAGTCATTTAACACACATTTTTTCTATCATCTTAACTCTTTTGCATCAATCTTAAGTATGATTAACCATACAGATGCAAAACCTACAATGGTAAGTGCAAACGACATTTACATCGATAATTTTGCGAAGTCTGCCTCGAGCTCAACTCCGATCCAAAGCTCGTACAATTCCTTCTATAAGAAAAATACCAATCAAGGCTATTATTAACTTGTTTCATATCTAAAAACCCAATTTCCAATTTGTAAACAAACTTTTTAGTTTTCCTCAATTACTTTCCACACCACCAAAATCTCATAAGTTCATGCTAGTCCCACTTTAACATCCTAATTCATCAACATGAGTTCATCTAACTCTAATTCAACTGTCTAATATCAATTCAACAGCTAACTTAATTTCTTTCTATCATTTTAAAAATTCTCAACAACTATAACTCATAAGCTTATTAAAAAATAAGTCTAGAATCCTCACCTTAATATGTTTAGCTTCAATTATTAGCAAAGAATTGAGTTCTTCCTTACTGAATCTCACACTCCAAAGTTTCCTAGGGTTTTCTCCTGCTTCTTTTCGTGTTTTTGCTATGTTTTACGTAATAGAATAGTGTTACACTCAATACTATTTGAAAAATGCCTGGTTGACACGACCTACAACACGGGTCGTGCTCGTGGTCGTGTGGTGCTTTTCTGGCATGAGTTCTAGTTTAATCGTGCATGGGATCGTTCTGAATTTTTCTAGTAATGATGAGCATGCTCAATGGCATGGTTGTTACCCAACCCCGTGCTCATCTGCTGTTTTTCACATTTTTTTGATTTTCATTCCGATTCAATTATGTTTTAACCTATTTTTCATATAGATTAATTCTATCATATTCCAGGGTGTTACAATTCTCCCCCTTAGGAAATTTCGTCTCCAAAATTTGAATTAGTGATTTTATTCAATTCATCTTAACTTAACAGTAAGTATACATTAAGTTAAGTTTAAACACTTAATATAAATTGTAGCAACCACTGCAGCACACCTGTAATAAGGACAACTAGCCTCAACTTTAGCAAGCCTCTGACTCTGTCTCTGGAAATAGATATAGGTACTGCTGTCGTATATGACTCTCGACCTGGCAGGTAGCTTCGTTTGGTGAATGGAAACTTCATTTCACCAGTGCCATAGGAATCTCCCAGTTCCTTAACTGTCTCATATGTCTGTCTAATATCTCCACAGGCTCCTCTTCGTATCATAAATTCTCTGATATCTCCAACTCTAGAGTCCTCAACATGACTTGGATCAGATCTATACCTCCTCAACATAGATACATGAAAAACATTATGCAGTTGAGATAACTCCTCTAGTAACTGCAAACCTAGGACTCCTGCACCTTCTTCCATACAAAGCCTAATCTCTCGATAATCTTATACGGACCGACATACCTAGGACTCAAGTTCCCTTTCTGCCCAAATATGATAACACCTTTTCAGGGTAAAAATCATAAGAAAACTCTATCTCCGACATCATATACTATCTCTTGATGATGTCTATCAAAATAACTCTTTTGCCTTTCTTGAGCCACTTGTATACATCTTTACACAACACTAACCTTTTCAAGAGTTTGCTGGACCAACTCTGGTTCCTTTATCTATCGCAAAACCTCAACATCCCAATACATTATACTCCTGCACCTTCTTCTATACACATCCTCATAAGGTGCCATCCTGATACTAAAATGATATCTATTATTATACATAAACTCGATCAAAGATAAATGATTGTCCTAATTACCTCCAAACTCTAATACACAAGCTCTTATCATATTCTCGACTATTTGAATTGCCCTCTCTGATTGTCCATCATTTTGAGGGTGAAATGTTGTACTAAACCTCAATCTGGTACCCATCACACCCTATAGACTGCTCCAGAATCGTGATGTAAAATGCGGATCACAATCAGGTACGATCAACATTGGAACACCATATAATCTAACAATCTCAGTAATATACAAACTCGATAATTTATCCAACGTATCATCTTGTCGAATAGCTAGGAAATGTGCCGATTTTGTCAATATGTCAACTATCACCCAAACATCATCATGACGTCTAAATGTCTCTAGTAAACGCATAATAAAATCCATGATGATTTTGTCCTTTTTGCCCTCTAGAATCACTAATGGTCGCAACATTCTAGTTGGAGCTTGATGTTCTGCCTTGATCTACTAACAAGGTAGACATCTAACTACGAACTCTGCTATCTTCTTTTTCATATTCACCCACCAGAACATATCTCTCATATCTCAATACATTTTAGTACTACTAGGATTTACTAAATACGATGAAGAATTTTCCTCAACCGTTAAATCGTTCTT
Organism: Breynia disticha f. nivosa; assembly: GCA_948193385.1. Classification (NCBI taxonomy): domain Eukaryota; kingdom Viridiplantae; phylum Streptophyta; class Magnoliopsida; order Malpighiales; family Phyllanthaceae; genus Breynia; species Breynia disticha. Next base: position 5,669 of record CANYCX010262864.1, read on the forward strand.
TAGATCATATATGTCTAGAACGCATAACCGTCCCCTATAGTGCAATACTCCATCATCATCTAACCTGTGAGTTGTATTCACTTTCCTCTTTTCAACGTTCTTCTTAATTTTCATCAAATGCTTGTCCTCTTTCTTACGCTCAACAATCAACTCTCGCATACGAGGTCTCACTCATATATTTACTAACATCTGACCATCGATCAAAATTAACTGCACTTTGAGCTCTTGTAATGGAAATAAAGACTTTGCCCTATAAGTAACAAAATCTTCATCATCTTTCCCTTTCCTACTCAAAGCATCAGTGGCTACATTCGCCTTTCCCAAATGATATTCAATAGTACAATCATAGTCCTTTAACAGCGCAATCCAATGCCTCTGTCTCAGATTCAACTCTTGCTGCATCGTAATGTACTTGAGACTCTTATGATTCGTAAAGATCTGAAATGTCTCTCTGTACAACTAATGTTGCCAAACTTTCAAAGCATGAATGATCGCAGTTAACTCCAAATCATGAGTATAGTTTACCTTGTATAGTCTCAACTGTCATGCGGTATAAGCTACCACTCGCCCATTTTGCATCAGAATTCCACCTAATCCTACTCTAGACGCATCTGTACAAACTATAAATCGACCTCCCTAGGTCAGTAACATCAGAACTGGAGCTTCTACTAACCTCTTCTTCAGCTCTTGAAAACTCTCTTGACATTTATCATTCCATATAAACAGAGCATTCTTTTTCAATAAGGAAATCATCGGTCTAGCCAACCTAAAAAATCCTCGATAAACCTCCGATAGTACCCTGCCAGACCTAAGAAACTCCATACTTCAGTCACATTTTTATGAACTTCCCACTCCTGTACTACTTTAATCTTGCTAGGATTAGGTTTAACTCATTATGATGAAATCATATGTCCTAAAAAGACAACCTCTAACATTCAAAGCTCGCATTTGCTAAACTTAGCATATAGCTCCTTTGCTTTTAACAACTTTAGCACGATTCAGAGATGTTCCTCGTGATTTTTCCTGTCTCTAGAATACACTAAAATATCATCAACTAACACTACCACAAAGTGATGAAAATACGACTGAAACAACTTATTCATCAAAGCCATAAAAGCCGTTGGCACATTAGTCAACCCAAATGGCATCACTATAAACTCAAAGTGACCATATTGAGTCTTAAATCTCGTCTTCGATATAAAACTCTCCTCTACCGTCACCTGCCAATATCCTGACCTGAGATCAATTTTAGAAAACATAGTTGCTCCTCGCAACTGATAAATCAAATCATCTATTTGTGGTTACAGACTCTTGTTCTTCACTGTCACTTTATTCAGCTGACGGTAGTCGATACATAATCGCATACTTCTATCTTTCTTTTGCACAAATAACACTGGTACTTGATTTTATAAATCCTTTTTCCAACAGCTCCTCCAGCTGTTTCTTCAACTCTTATAACTCTACAGTTGCCATTCTATATGGTGCTATAGATACTTGCGCTACTCTTGGTACCGTCTTAATCAAAAATCACCCTCTCGCTGAGGTGGTAATCTTGGTAACTCATCTGGAAATAGCTCTGAATACTCCATTAAAACCTCTACATCTTTCACCTCCAGCTTTGGCTTATTCAATCTAATACGCAAGCTGTGTAAGGTTTGCATCCATCTCTCATTAATTTAATAGCCAATATTGCAGAAATTAGACAGGAAGGAATGACCTTTTGCTCGCCTACTAGCAACACCTTTTGCTCGCCTTTAACTTTGACTATCACTTCCTTTGCATAATAATCAACCATAGCTCGATTCCTAGATAACCAATCCATCCCTATGATATCTCCAAAATCAGCCATTTTCAACATAATCAAATCTACCAGATACTTCAACTCTTCAATCTGTAACTCATAATTTTGCAACATACGTCTAACGATAGTTATCCCTTCTGCTGGCATGGAAACAAAAATTACATATCCCATACGCTCTACACTACCACCTATTAGTTATACCAGAGCCTCACTCACAAATGAACAAGTAGAACCTAAATCAATCAATACTAAAGTATCATATGTAAAGATAGAAATTGTACCGATGATCACATACAAATTATCTACTACCTCATCTCTGGTCATAGCAAAAACTCAGGCCTGTGGTGCTGCTGCTGGAGCTGTTGCCCTGCCATATCCACTAGCTCCATCTGCACCAACTGCTCCACCTTTGAAGGCTGCTCCTCCCCTAGAAGTAGAACTAGGACTTCTGCCACCCCCACCTGTCCCAATACCTATCGAAACTGTAGGCTTAACCTCACCAACACTACTCTGCCTCGAAACATCAACACTCGGTATACTCTGCCTCTATGGACAGTCTTTGGCAAAATGACCTGACTGCTGGCAATTATAAAAAACTAACCTCGTATCTCTGTCGGAATAGGTACCTGTACCTCTTCTCAGATAAGTGGGAAGCTTGGTGGAATAACTCCTCCCACCTTCTGCTGCGCCTCTAAACTATCTAAAACTCCCACCTGTACCTCTAAAACCTCGAGTATCAGATTGCTGACCTCTAGTCTTTGATCTCTAGCATCCCCTAGTCGAACAAGATCCAAAAATCCTCTATCTCTTTCCTTCTTTCCTGTTTTCTTTCTTATCACCCTCTGCCTCTAGCTCCTCTGCCCTAATGGCTGCATCAATTAGTACCTTATATATCGCAGGTTTCAATGCAATCCTGTTGAATATGACATACCTAAAACCTCTCTCGAATCTGTCTCTCCTCTTCTGATCAGTATATACATCCTCTGGAGCATATCGAGACAGTCTGGTAAACTCAGCTTCATACTCGACAATAGTCCTCTCCCGCTACTTTAAATCTAGAAACTCAATCTTTTTCTTCATCTGATATAGAGGAGGGGTATACTTCTCAGCAAACTTTCGTAAGTAATCATCCCAAGTCAATGTCGGAGGATCATTCTAACAATTTGGGACTGACTTCCACCAATTCCAGTTAACTTTCTCTAATAGAGATGTAGTATACCTCAATTTCTGCTCTGGGGTACACCTCATACGTGTAAGAATATGCTCTGTCTGTCTAAACCAATGGTCTGCCTCTAAAGGATCAGTAGTGCCCTCAAATATTTTTTCCCCCTACTTTCTAACCTGAGCAAAATTCTTATCAATATTAAGATTCTGACTAACAGAAGCTCTAGTCTGATCCCGCATCATTTTCTGCATCATCTCCCAGAACAGAGCATATGCAGGATCGTACAGAGGTATAGGCATAGCAGGCTGTGCTGCCTGCAGTACAGGCTGCTCAGGAGGTAATGGGGCTGACCCCTGTCCCTCTACTGACTCTTTGGACTCAGCTGTACTATGATCACGTGATACATCATCAATCGGCTCCATCTGTTTTCAAAATATCAAGTTCAAATTCATTTAGCTTCCAAAACATGTTAAACAAAACAATTTTGGCACAGTCTGCAGACAATTTAATCCCTGCTCTGATACCACTAAATGTGAAGCTCAATTTTTAAAACTTTTTAACCTGATAACCCATATTTCAATAATAATAATAATAAATCAGAGTGAAAAAACTGTAACGCCCCAAAATTTGAAAGTAATTAAATAATTAAATAAAATCTAGGGAAAATTTTTTGCGATTTAGGTTCACTACAAGATTCTGCGTAATTAACGTCCAGAATTTAACGATCAAACTTTCGGGCACTACATTCACCGCTAAAAATTAAGCGACCACGTGGTCGCTAAATTATCAGCGACCACGTGGTCACTAAATAAAATCAACAACCACGTGTTTGCTAATTCGCTTAGTGTCCACGTGGTCGCTGATTTAGCAACCACAGCGACCATGTGGTTGCTAAATTTTTAGCGAGCTGATTAGCGACCAGTTGGTCGATAAATGAATTTAGCGACGACGTTTCTAGCGACCAATTTTTGGTCGCTAAATGTGGTTGCTAAATTCATTTAACGACCAAATTATGTGTTTTAGCGACCAAAAATTTGGTCGCTAAATCCTTTATTTTTGTAGTGGTTGGGGAAAATTAACCAAGTGGAAAGAGACGAGAAATATTTAAAATTGAGGAATTGAGTCAGAACGGGATGCAGAACGGTTGACATAAACCGTTCCCAAACCGTTTGAGCTCACTAACTTGTGTAGTGTGGTTGAACGGCCTGGTGAATGGGCTGCGCTAGCCGTTCTCCAAACCGTTCGGGCCATTCTGGACGTCAAAAAGGGGCATGTGTTTTTATTTAAAAGGAAAAAATGAGAGTTTCAGACTCTGTAGGAAATTCTAAATTTAGGGGAAATGAAAATTAGAAGTTGATAAGTCGATCGAAAAGGAGAAATAGTAGGAAAAGGGAACCAATTGTAGTCAAGGGACAAATCGTCCAAAATCGAACCTTTATATATATATATATACTTTGTCCCTTCCCTCTTTCTCACTCTTCATTCACGTTCTTCTCCTCCCAAGGTTCTAAAACCCTAAACTAACATCTTTCCTTGTGGAATCTCGGTGTTTGGGAGTTCCAGGATCTGTCTGTGCTCAGATTTGAGCACATTTGTAACATTCTGGATATTTTTCATCGTAAAATGACGATAAATATGTGTTTTATTGTTAATATATAAAGATATACGAAAGGTTGATCGAAGGTTGACGCGAAACGATCGACGAAAAATCGGAAAACCTAGACTGGATGGAGAATGCATGGTGAGGAGGAAAGAACGCGGATTCGGTCCAAGGCCGCGTACTTTGCGATTGAGGCCGCGTTCTGACCTGTCTGGATAAAAAAATATATATGTTCTCGAAGTATCGGGACCAATCTTTCATCTCTTCATTTCTACTTTCATTTTCAGTAAATTTGTAGAGAATTGGAGCAGGAAAAGTGGGGAATTGAAGGTTTGATTAAAGAAGAAGGGATTTGGTTTGGTTGGATTTGGTTTCTTGCATATTTGGCTAGGGTAAGATGGTAGTCAAAGTAGGATGGTTTACTTGAAGTTGATATTAAGTTGATGGCT
>CANYCX010263518.1:0-13469 GCA_948193385.1 Breynia disticha f. nivosa
GACTAGTTTGTTATTATATGCATACATGTGCATGAAACCTAATGGTAATATGAATACTTGCCAGGATCTAAAGTTTATGAATCTACGAATCTAGAGTTATTATAAAGATCAAATGATCTTAGAGTGGAGCCTACGAACTTGAGTATAATATTGGGATCCCGAAAAAAAATCTAAAAACAAGGACAATCACTAAATAACAAATAAAAATCTGAGCATATGCACAAATGTTTATATATAGTGTAATAGAACATTATATATGATATGTTGAATTTATGTTATGAAAGATCATACTTATTAAGTATACGTCTTACTAAATTGCATTCTGATCTAAGGATTAATAGATCAGAGTTTTGATATATGGACTAGCTAGCAAATCCATAGAATCACAAGTCAGCTAGTTGTCACCAGAATAGTCCTCTCTCACACACCATTTTGCATTATATAATTGTGTGTCGTACATAGAGAATTGAGTGAAATACTTATATATGTAAATTAAAGTGGTTGTGATGTTTGTGTATTGACTAAAGTGTTATCGCATCGTAATTCGAAAGTGAGTAGTTTTGGTTAAAAATAATGAACTAACACATGTCGTATTGAGTATAAAAGATAAAAAGGTAAATGTTTTTGAATGGTTGTTATAAAATAATTGAACTTAGGTGTTGATGTTAATATATAAATATAAACAAAATGTAAGAAGATGAAAAAATACAACTTTTTTTTTAAAATTGTGTTTTTAACGAGAGAAACTAACAAGATTTATAGAGTTAATTTATAATAAATAGAACAAAAATAGTAGTTCAGGATATTTTAGCAAAATATTTTACTAGATAGATATATCATTTTTAGTTGTAAACCCTTAAGTTCTACTGAAAATCCATGTGTTATGCATTGGAATTAAATAAAAAGACTTTAGTTTTCTTAAAAGAACCAAAGGTTCAAGTTTGTTTTATTATAGTTTTGCTACTTTACTAAAAGCTTATTATGATGCTAGTTAGATCAGAAGTACGAAAGATAGATTGTCTACTTCTGGTTAGATATTTATTTAGTAGGTGGTGCAATCTCCTTAGCATCAAAGAAAAACATGTATAACTCATTCCACTATTAAAGTTGAATTTATTGTCTTAGATGCAACATGAAAGGAACATGAATATTTAAGAAATTTATTGTTTTATATTAGAGTCGTAGTCATAACAGATGACAACCATTAGGTGCAACATGCAAAAGAATATTTTTGAACTTTATCTGTACCTTATTATAGGCTTGAGAAACAATGAGAAGATGTGGATAAATGAGATGTCTAATAACAAGAAGAAGAAAAAAAATCAAATAAAAAAACTCACAAACATTTGGCGATCTTAGATATATCAATATCTTAAAAATGAAAGTATTTTTATGATTTTTTTTATACAATTATGATTATTAAGCAACAAACATACTAAGTGGGAGATTATTCGATAGTTTGTATAGAAACGTGAATTTATTTCACATTGGTTAATAGAAAAAATAAATGCACAATTATTTATTATTACGGATGGTCATAAAAGTTAAATGTTGGTCATGTATTGGTCATGTACCTTCATTGAGCATGTTCACTAATGGTGAGTTTGATCGTGAATGATTGTGGATGTTCATGAAAGATCATGTATGTTCATAAAATCTCGTGCATGTTCACGAAAAGTCGTGTATGTTCATGAAAGATCCTACAAGCTTAGGAAAGGTTGTATACATTGATGAAAGATCATGTATATTCACGAATAATCATATACTTTCATGAAGAGTTATGTATGTCCACAAAGAGTTGTATACTTTCATTCATTTTTATGAATACATAATATAAATTCAAATTCTTTAAGAGAATTTGTTAATCAGCAACATAACAAATTCTAAAGTTTAATTGTATCTTGAAGGTGTGTTGTTATATCAGATTTTTAATATAGTAGAAATAATTAAAACATAAAAAATAGTATTTATAATGCTCTAAAATTATTACTATATTCTTAATTTTCTTTTTATCTAGTACATTTGTTCCCACAAAGATGGTAAGAGAAGAAACAAAGACAAAATGAATAGTCCACTTTGTATATACACAAGGACTAAAATATTTATATCAAATCTTTGAATTAATATTTGTATGACACAAAAATTGATATATTTGTTTTAGGATATTAATTAAATATCTATATTACTAAAGTTGAAGTCAATGTTTCAAATAGTGGGATTTAGTTTCTTACTTTATTAATACTTATCAACATTTAAATAATTCAATTTAAAATAAAATTATTTTTTATTTACAAAAATATTTTTATTATATTATATGAGATAAACATAAATATTTAAATTTTAATATTTTTCATGATAAGATAACTATATCTTTAAAAATCATAAATATATCACTATGTTAAAATATTTTTACTAAAATTCTCTTTCACATAAAATAAAATAATTTATAAAAAATATTTAATAATCTAATTTAATAAAATTAATACAACTATGATATAAAATATTCTGGCACATTACGCAAGTTCAACTACTAATCTATATTACTAAATAAAGGTAAAGATTTAAAAATCGACATTTGACATCACAATTAATTTATACAGCAATTATTTAGCAAAAACAATCATTTATAAATTAAATAAATATTTTTAAAGTACATATTATTTAGTGGTACACTAATTTTATTATTGACATCATAATTAAGTAATTTAAAAATTTAATAAAAAATATAAATTAAAATATTATATTTTTTATTAATAACGTTACATTTAATGTAGATTATATTTTTATTTAATAAAAATTAGAATATATTTTAGTTTAATAATTACTAAAATTTTTATTTACAAAAAATAATTTATAAATAAAATATATTATAATTTATATTAATAAAATTAATATATAGTGATAAAATTAATATAGATTACCTGTCGTATAATGCGACTTGTAGTTTCATACTAAAAGTAGCATCCGAAGAGAAAAAGGATTAGATTTAGAGAGGAATTAGAGTAAAGAAAAGGAAGGAAGCATAATAAGAATCGGTTTGCTGTTGCTTTCACGTTTGTAATCGGATCGCCTCCCACTCATTACAAGTTTGATAGACTATTCAATTCAATTTACGTACGTGTCTCTCTCTGATTGGACAAAACTATATAAGAAGTATTGCAAAACCGCGCCTTTTTAAACACGTCCCCTCTATTCCTTTGCCAATATTTACCAGAAAACATAAACAAAAAGAAGACGTACGATACCGTATTCTCTCTCTCCTTCCTCTTCTCCACCGTCCGATCCTTTGACCAACCGGACTCGGCATCCTAATCCGACGCCTCTGGTATTTTTCTTTACTGATTATTTCCCTAAAATTGTTATGATTCTTCAATTGCGATAATGTTGTGTGTATGAATGTGATGCGCAAGGGTTTTTGTGTTTGTATATTTAGTGATTGAAATTATATATTGATCATGAGGTGTGTTTGTTGATGTTGATTATGATTTCCAATTCCGTTGATTGTTGATACATCAATGTTGGAAGTTTTAATCATATATCTTTACACCAACACTTTCTTTAATCCTACTACTTGTGATTTAAGAATCATGCACACACAAAGAGCCATTTATTTTATCGCTAACGTTTCAAATAGCAACTGGACTAGTTTAATTCATTGAATTTCTTCACATGTTTTGATGAGTTATGCTTCTAATCTCAGCCTGTTGAATTCATGGCTTGAATCAAATTCAAGCAACCGGCTTTTTCCTGTTTCTAGATATGCAGGTTTTGGTGATACTTTAAAATGTGGAACCTCTAACCTTTTTTTGAGGGTAGACTGGCAAGGCTAGATGCTTCATGACCATTAGGATAGTAAGAGATCCTGCGGATGTCACTGCGTAGGACTTCCTAAGCCCCCTACCGATCATTCCACTTGTAAATTGAAGGATGATATTATTGCCAATTTTTCTTTGTTATGCATAGTTGTATTTGTAATTGAAGGTTTATATTTCTCGGAGAAAAGAGGGGCCAAATCATGGAATTATTGATGCCATGAAAAATATGATATTCAGCTTGTTGAATAATTTTTGTAATTGTATTGCTGCCCCTATTTTTCTCTGTTATAATTGTGCAGCGTGTGCTTTTACCTTCAGGAAGAAATTTATTCTTGCTCTCTGTACTTGTAATACTTGTACTAATAAAGCCATTATTCTCCCTAAAACACTGTGTTCTGTTTGATATTAGGGTAACCATATAAAAAGACTGGGAAAACAGTACCTGAAAATCCTAAAATATTTGGGGAAATTTTGAGCTATTAGCCATTTGGGGTCCAAAATTTGTTATCCCCATATATAATAAAATTTATATCTCTTGCACAATTTAGTCTTCTGATATGCTAGAAATAGTCTCATTTGCATAGCTTTACTATTATATGAGCTTGTGATGGAGTGAGCTCCTCTGAAAATGTAGCAGTGTCTTTCATTCTTCCAGCAAGTTATATTGAAGAACGAAGGAGTTAATAAACAAACGAAAATAGTGGAGTTGATGTGTGCTAGTGATTCCTTCATTTAGATGTTGTTTCTCATTCTCTCCCTTAGATTTCCCTGCAAGCATCTCTGCTTGCTCAAAATTTCGCTTGTTTTGTTTTCTTTTCCATACTGAATTTCTTTGATTGCATCAAGATTTTCCAATGAATATTTGATAATGTTGAGCAAAATGTTTTGTTGACCTATTTTAATTGATCCTTTGTTGTTAACGCCCTAAGCTTAAAATGATCAGGTTTTTTTTTTTTTTTTAATTTTGCATCACAGATAGTTTTTGATTTTTTAACTGTTGAAATCATGAAAAACTATTTATTTTTTATTATAGCTTCTCCTAGTAAGATTATAGAATCTCCAGGAAATCATTTTAAGATGCTGATCAGCTGATCCACAAACTGAAATCCTATGTTTTATGTTGTTGATAAGTATGGGCAATTTGTAAGTTAGTAGCTCTATGCAGATATCATCTTTATATAATGTTTTTAGGGAGACTTTTATCCCCAACTTTTATGATCTTTTATTTAAAAGGAATACCAATTCCAATCAATTTGATGTATTTTTCTTTTGGCATTTGTCACCTTTTGGAAGTGAGGATTCACTATCTAAATGCTTTAAATAAACTTGCTTAATGAAGCTCTATAGTTCAAGCTTATATGCTAATGCCTTTGATGCTTACTTTTTCTGGTGTTTAATGCCATACCTGTATGCTTGGATGACAGAGATGTAAGGGTGTTTGCATGTGTACGTGTACATGCATGTGCAAGCACATTTCACCTTGGTAGTCATGATGTCACTGAAATGTCTGTATCACCTGATTCATTTGTACAGGTCGATTTTTTTCTTTGGTTAAGTGTACAAGTTTGAATCATATCAATGCGTCGAACCATGAGACAGAAACAAGTGTCCAGCAGATCGCAATTCTTCCAGATAGACCAGCATGAGAGTGAAAGTCGCACAGCTGCTGAAATGCCGTATGACCATACAGGTAATGTATTTTGTGTGTGTGTGTGTGTGTGTGTGTGTGTGTGTTATAGCATTCTTTCATTATTGCTTTATTGGGGTTTCCTTGAATTGATGACAATGAGTCTTTACTGAAAGTTAAAGCTGCTCCAAGTAGGTTTAAGGTTCAAATTTAGGAACAGATTAATTTATGAGTAAAAAGACAACCTTCTGCAAATGCAATTGCTAGAATTTTGCTTACTAAAAAGCCATGCCGATGAATTCTTTTTTTATCCTTTTATTGTAATGGATTGTTTGATCTATATTGACACAAGGAATAAAAAAATATTTACATTTTCTTTAATGATCAATATCAGGTTACGTGACTCAATCTCGGTTGCAGTATATGTACTATGATTCAAGATATTATCAAAATAGTTTCCTCAAATGATTTTAGAATTGTCCTTTCCTTGGCGATTTTCAACAAGAATCTTTTTGTAACTTGTATATTGTCAGTGTGATTATTCATTTGGTGCTGGGTACATAATTGATAATGAAGATAAACAAAGTTCTATTCCAGGATATCTTTAACTATTTACACTTTTTGTAATGTTTTTTTGATCAAGAAAATGCTATTTCTTTGCTTGTGTTTACATTGTCCTGAAAGTAACTGATTGTTTCTTTTTTACAGGGAGGACAGTAGGTCCAAAAAATACTTCCTTTTTTCGTTCAATTTCAACTGTTCCTACTAATGAACTGAATACTGCCCCTGGGAGCCAACTTCAATCATCAATAAATTTAGGGCTAGAAGGTGCACCCATTTTCCCTCCTGGCTCTGGTCCCTCCGCTTGCAATACTGTATCTCACTTCCCATCTGGTGGAAGTTTTTATCCATTGTCAGAGCCGAACATGGCGCAACCTCAATCTGGTCTTTACAACAGGCATGTCCGGCATGAACCACAGGGTGGTTTAGTTGATATGATGGGCAGTGGATGTAGGGCATTCAAAAGAAAATATCCCTACATATCTTCATGTGATAAGGGTAGCACAAGTAGATCGCATGGTGCTGGAAGTTCATCCAATTCTTTTGAGTTTCAGACAACTTCGGACCATAGAAACAGTTTCCCCATGGTCTTACCTTCCTTTGGAGGAAACAGCCTATCAATTGCTGGTGAAGATTTTCAAAGAAATGTTAGAAGTCGAACAAGAATTGATACGGATATTAATGCCAGAGGAGTTTATTCTTCACATCAATATTATTCAACCTCTTGCCAGCAAAACCATCAGTCAACGACCATCACGAATTTAAACATTGTTACAACTAAGTATGGGAACCATGGTGAAGTTTCTGCTGCTCCGCCTAGAAGATTCCAAACTCCGGGTTAGTTTGCGGTATATTACTTTCCTTTTCTTACATGATATTCTAATAGAAATTTCTAAATGCAGGAAATAGTTCCATGAGCCATGGAGTGAATTCATGTTTTGTTGCATGGCATACTACTGATACCAGGAGGAGGTATCTAAATGAATCTATGTTTGGAAGAAATCCTGCTCCCCAGCCACCGTATCTTCATAATGCTCCACATATTCATGCTACAAGGGAAAATCAAAGTAACTATTCCCGGGGAGCTTTGGCATCATACAACACAGGCCTACATTCCTCCCATTTGCAACAAACGACTGCTCCAGATCATGGTTCAAGGTATACTCCTGAAAATTATTCTCGTAGGCAACCAAGGTCATTCTCTACTGGAGTCGGGCGCAACAATCACAGAACAGGAAGGTCTAGGATTACAACAGGGAGACTCAACCCACATAATTGTGTGGTCAATGCACGTGATAGAATGCAAAACGAGGTATGTGGGATTTTGTTTTGTTTGAGATAGATGCATTTAAAATCATATTTCAAGTCATTGGGATGCAGAAGCCGTCTGGGCTTTGGCTAGTTGAATCCTGAAACACCGTTATAAATTTCTTAGCAGAAGTTTTTATCTTGTAAATTGCATTTATCACAGACATAATGTGTATTTGAGTGTGTAAAGCAGTGGTGAATGTAGAGTTTTTTTTTGTTTGAGTTTTGTGTCATTTTTACAGTGGGTATGTAAATGTTTTTGTATTAAAACTTCTAATGGTGTCATTATGTCTATTTTTATAACTTTATTTTCACATGTAAATACAAAAAATTTTTAAAATTTTTTCTTTTCAAACTTCTAATGCGTCATTATGTCTATTTTTATAACTTTTTTTTTCACATGTAAATACAAAGAATTTTTTCTTTTCAAAGTGAAGGGACTGTTGTAAAGGCATTAGTATCTAGCTCTCTTATGCCCGTGTACCAGATTTCCAAATTGGCTCTCTAAATGCATGATGGGATTACTGATTACACGCATTTTAACCTGTTTTGACATCTTTGCAGACCGTTCCAGTTTTAAACCGTTCATACTGGTATGCCTCCAGAAATTTATCGGATCAATACCGGGACATGAGGCTAGACATAGACAACATGACGTATGAGGTAAAAGTATTTAAATTTATAGCTGCTGATGTGGATTTTGAGATGATTTTTGACACATTACTTTGGAGCAGGAACTTCTTGCTCTTGGCGAAAGGATTGGTAATGTGACCACTGGATTGTCGGAAGACGTGATTTCGAAGTGCTTGACACAGAATACTTACTCTTCACGAAGTGACCAAGATGTATCATCTTGTGTAATCTGTCTTGTGAGTAACAACTGCCTACCATGTTCATCATAAAAAGTTTATTACTTCGACTCTGAAATAGAGATTGTTCCAAGGGTTTTGAAGAATTCAGTTGTAGGTTCTAACATCTTGCTAACTGTGATTGACAGGAAGAGTACGAGAATGGGGAGAAAGTAGGAAAAATGAAGAAGTGCGGGCATGAGTATCACGTGGATTGCATCAAGAAGTGGTTGGCAACCAAGAATTCTTGCCCCATTTGCAAAGCACCTGCTCTTGTCGATGCTTCAAATGGGAAATGACTCATCAAATGATTTCCCTTCACAAATTCATTTCTATTAAGCTGTGTAAATATGACACTACTGAACTTAATTTCTATTTCATTCTTTAAAAGTCTAGCTGGTGGGTCCTTGTACATGTTTTCTCCAAACAAGCTGCAAGCTTAAAATATTGATTTTCTCACAATAACAGAACATAAATAAAGAGATATCCAACAACAAGAGGCAAAGTAACTTGCAATTGACACTGAAAATCAATAAATTTTATTTGGATATAAAACTACAACAGCAGCTTAGGAGCTATTTAGGCAATTTACATTGCAATCATTGAAGTGTATTATATACCAAATGTAACTGAATCTGTCCGCATTTCTCTTGAAACTGTACCATCAATTGCAGTAATAACAATTCTACACTTGGCCTTCAATTGCTTCTCCACAGTAATACTGTCTCTGGACCATCTTCCCGTAATCTGAAAACAAATCATTCACACACAACATTTCAAACTAGGATAATAGAACCTACAGTTTCTTCTACAGCATTTTCACGTTATGATGGTCACATTATAAAAAAAAGAGCGAATGAAATGGAAAAAAAATGAGCGCAAGCGATTTCAGATTGTGGACGCCACTGATCTAGAAATTATCAACAATAACGAAACGAGAAATGATTTGTGTTATGAAACAAAATATCAGACCTTCCTTGCTATTCCACAGTTTGGCTGCATAGCTGTTGAGAGGACTGTCTGGGTTGGGTTCTGCATGGAATAATATTCTAGTTAGGCACAATAATAAGTCATAAAAAGATGAACAAGGCATTGAAGCAGACCTCCCAGAAGACTTTGAATGGATAATAGAATGGTTCTACAATCATAGGCCGAAGACCATTTGTCCTGCCATCATATCAACAAGTCACATAAGCACACTATGCATACTGGGGGAACCAGACTGCCAGTCACAATTCAGACTAGAAAATAGTATTTAAAAACATGACTTGAGAATAATTTTCATGGCAAACAAATATCAACATGAGAAATGTGCCTTCTCCTTTCAATATAAACAACGTGCATAGCACCATCGAAAGAACGTATACACGATAGATAAAATCCGTGCTTTCATTTCTATTATTATTTGTCTCATCCTACAAAAACAAGCCTAGCTTGATCAATACCTGAAGAATGTCGAGGCATATGTTCCCAAATTGATCAACATTTGGATGGAAGCACATTGTCTGAAATTTGACTTGAGGTGGCTTAAAAGGATAGTCCAAAGGAAAATGCAACAAAAGCTTGTATTGTAGGCCCTCATACATAGTTCCCTTTCCGCCCTCAATTGTTCCAATCCATGTGAAAATACTTTCCCCTTCTGGAAAAGCTGAAACACCAAGTTCTCCCCCATTCATCTGCACAATCATGGTGAATGTTTGATCGCAAAGAAACAGTATTTTTAAACACTACAACTTAATTCGCCAACCATTCTTTGTCATAACTTTGCATATTATCACAGAACAATCAACACTAGAGACCACAAGACTAATAAAAAACACTGGAGACTACATGATATTGACCCCAATACTTTTATATAAGCAATTTTTCATTGCTAAAAAGAATGCTCAAACCTTCCATACTAGAATGTATAAGTGTTTTTCAAAAATATCAACATTTCCTATAAACAAAATGAATCCACAATCTCAACAACAATGATCCAACAAAATCATGCAATCAAAAAACAAAAACAGTGAACATGAGAAAAAAAAAACTCTTACACACCATAAGATACATCAATTCCTTCTGTAACCTGAAAAAACAAACCAAACCCATCACCAAAATCATCAACAAGAACAAAACCTATCCACAATCCACGAAGATTCAATCTTTCCAATATTCTTGGAAAACAAATGCAAAAAGATTAAACCTCTGAGAAACAGAGGAGGTATCAACAGTATTAGGAGCAGGAAGAGGATTCTTTGAAGGAGAAGGTGGTGCGTGGCGACGATGTTGTTGCTGTGAATTATCCACCATTATATTAGCCTTTCCCTCCATGATGATGGCGAATTATAATTTTGGCGCAGAAGAAAATCAAGGGGTGGAGAAAAGTCAAGTGAGTTGAAGTGATAAGTGAACACGAATGTGTTGTAATTCAGAGATGGTGAGAGAGAGAGAGAGAGGGAAGACGTGCACTTTGTTGCTTTGCATTGACAATAATGTTTTGGTAACAACCAGGGGATTCTAAATCATTCCATTATTTTATTTCTTCATTGCTTTTTTTTTTTGGGTTAATAAGAATGTGGACTCACTGAGGCAATAGTTTTGGGTCATTCGATTCTGTGAAAATAAATCTGAGTTTTTAATTTATTCAGTAAAAACATTTTTAATTTTACATAATCTGTACATTTTCAGTTAAACGAAGAAGGAGTCTCATTGAGTCCCTTTCTTAGAAGCATTATATTAAAATTTACCAGAATGCTAAGTGTAAAAGTTGTATAGAATCGGATAAGTAGTTTGGTTACTTCGCATTCAGATTCTTTCATTTCGAATCAAGATTGAAATTGACGTGTTGCATTTTTTTCTATGTCGTTGAGGTCTTCCTCTTTTATATTTTATAAACATCTTTTTATTCTAACTTGCAGCATTAAGAAGATTAGGGGCGCATTCGAACTAAACTGAAATACTAATAAATCGAATAAATTTAAGTATTTGTGTATACCAAACAAATAGAAATGATTTTTTTGCCAAACAGAGTCGAATTTTAGTTCTGTTTTTAGCCAAATTGAAATGGTCGATTTGTTCGATTTAACCGAAATGTTTTTTCTTTATTTATTTTTTTCATTTTTTTTACTCATTTTAGAGTGTTTAGTTGTCTTTTTTTTTTAATTTAATTACAACTTCACTATTCTATTTTATGTCTAGATTAATATTGAACTAAAACTCAAATAAAAATCCCAATTAATAATTTAAATCAAATAAATTAACCTATTTAAAATATATTATTTCAATTTTTTTTAATTTTTTTGGTTTGTTCGGTTTGTCCAGTTTATTTGGTTTTCAAAAATTAAAACTGAAATCGAACCGAATAAACCAAACAAATCGACTAATAAAACCAAATTAAGTGAACAAATCGAACAAAAAAAATTCACTTCGGTTCGGTTTGGTTATATCCACCCCTACTTAAGATTGCAATTAGGGCTGGCAATTCGTGTTGGGTCGTGCCTAAACGTGTCAACCTGTTTATGACTCGAATTTTGAACGGGTTAAACGGGTCGACCCGTTCATGACCCGAACCCATTTAACCTCAACCCAAACCCGACCCATTTAATAAACGGGTTACACGGGTTGACCCGCTTATTATAAACAGGTTTCGTGTAACTCATTAAGCTACTTAACCTGTTTGACCTAATTAACCCGTTTAACTCTCTAACCTTTTTTAATATACAAATAACTACACATTAATATTATAATATTAATAAAAACAATAAATATTCATTTATAATATTTATTTTGTAAATAAAAGTAACATATATATACAAATATAACATAATTATTCGTTAACATTTAGCAGCAATAATATATTTGTTAAGACTTATAAGTGAGAATTAAATAGATTGTATTATTAATGAGTGATATATTTAACGTATTTATTTTAAACGGGTCACAGGGGTCATAACCCGTTTAACCTATTTTTTTGTCGTGTCATAAACGGGTTGACCCGTTTATGACCCGAACCCATTTATGCCCAACTCGAACCCGCTTAATTACGGGTCATGTCAGGTCGGTTAAACGGGTCGTGTCGAGAATTGCCACCCTTAATTGCAATCGTAAAAGATTATCTTCAATAAGTTAGTCATGGGTTGTGTTTTATTCATGTCGTAATTTAATCGGAAAATTATAAGAATGCCCACTATAGAAATTTACTGTGAGTCAATGTTCGAGCATATATCATCATTTGTGAAAATGTAAGATTCCATTTTTCATTTTGTAAATATACACGATTTCATTTTTAAAAATGTGAAAATTCACATTAACTATCATTTAGTAACTGCCAACAATGAATTTAATTCAAATTATTTATTGAAATTCAAAAAATACAAAAAAATCTCCTAAAATTAAGGAATAATGTTAACCACTCAAAAAAATGAGGATTCAATATTTATTAACCTACTCATTAATAAAAATTCAAAAAATATACATGCAAATTATTGCGCATAACAAAAATCAACATTTTACGTTATATAATTTAAGACAAAACTACAAAAGATAAAATACAATCTACGCATGGACTAAGTTCAGTTTTGTTCAAACGTGTTCACGATAATTTTTTTATAAATATAAAAATATTCATTTATGTTCATTATGTAATGTGTCAACCTTATCAACAAAATGAGGAGATTCAAAGAAGTACTGTTTGTTGGAGAGAGAAGGGTGATACCTTCTTGCTTAATCTCTGCAGTTCAAGCGGTTAGCTTAATGAAAGAAGTGTGTGAGGCGTATCTGGCAAGTGTGACAGACACTATGCAACCTAGTGTCGGAGTGTCTGAGGTACCTGTACTGTGTGAATACCCAGACGTGTTTTCGGAAGAACTTCCTGGATTTTCTCCTAGTCGGGAAGTGGATTTCGAAATCGAAACTATACTGGGAACAGCTCCAATTTCAATTGCACCCTATCATATGGTCCCAGCTGAATTGAAGGAGCTAAAAAAGCAATTAGAAGAATTGCTTGATAAAGGGTTCATTAGACTGAGCATTTCGTTGCGGGGAGCTCCTATGCTATTCGTGAAAAAGAAGGATGAGAGTATGCGACTATGCATAGACTATCGCCAGATGAATCGGGTAATAATCAAGAACAAATACCCGTTGCCCAGGATTGATGATTTGCTGGATCAATTAAGGGGTGCGGCGATATTTTCCAAAATTGACCTAAGGTCAGGGTATTGGCAATTACGTGTGGAGGATAAGTCGATACCTAAGACAGCTTTTCAAACTAGGTATGGACATTTTGAATTTACTGTTATGCCTTTCGGATTGACTAATGCACCTGCA
>CANYCX010263601.1:0-21179 GCA_948193385.1 Breynia disticha f. nivosa
ATATCGAGTTCAAATCTTAGGTACGCAGCTGGAGTGCTCAGAATACCTCATGATTCAGACAAAAAAAACTTAGTGTAATATAAAAATATTAAACTAAATAATTATTAATTTTAAAAATAATAAATGTTTTAAAATAAATTAATTTTATAAAATAAACTGTTATTAAGAGACGCGAGATTACGGTGCGGAGTCATTTTCCACCAGAGAAGTTAGTCTTGGTGATTAATTGATAAACCGTGTGGGTTCCATCGTCGAAATTAATCCCATGTTTCCAAAAAAAATCACAAAAAAACTGATCTCCATTATTCTAGTCTCAGGATTTCTTCGTCCCCACCACTTGGAAGATGACTCAGTCTTCGATAATGACATTTTTCAATCAGCCAAACCTTACACATATCTCCCATCTTTTCTATAAATACATTCAGGAATCTGCATACTTAACCAACTCAAAGTAAAAGACCCATCGCGTTTTTCCACTGCTGCTACTACTACTACTTCACCGGTCGGTGACGGACATTGCGGCATAACACCATGTCTGAGTCTGCTGACGGTTTTAGTCTTCCCGGATTCCGGTTCCATCCTACGGAAGAAGAACTGCTTGATTTCTACCTGAAGAATGCAGTTTCAGGAAGAAAAATGAGTTCTGATATTATTGGTTTTGTCAGTATCTACAGCTATGATCCCTGGGATTTACCTGGTATAAATTTGCTCTACATATCTACATTAAACAACATTATTTCTCAGTGATATCTACTAAAATCTTGTTTTTTGTGTAGATTTGGCTAAGGTTGGAGAGAGAGAATGGTATTTTTTTGTGGCGAGAAACAGGAAACATGGGAGTGGAGGCAGACCAAATAGAACAACTGAACATGGTTTTTGGAAAGCTACTGGTTCTGATAGGAAAATTGTGAGTTTGTCTGAACCAAAAAGGTTTCTTGGAATGAGAAAGACTCTTGTTTTCTACAAGGGAAGAGCACCAAGAGGATGTAGAACTGATTGGGTTATGAATGAATATCGCCTTCCTGATTCTTGTTCGTTATCAAAGGTACTTAATGCAATTCATTACTCTTTTGTTTTGATCGATTATTGTGTTTGCTTTGCTGGAAAAGCAGTGTCGAATCGAACTTTTAGTGAGAGTGTCTGCAACCTTCGGGAACTCTGAGTTCGGATACTACTTTACGTCTGTTTTCTCTCCCAACCATTTTCTCATTGATAAAAATTAGTGTTTTCACCATTGATCTTTTCCGTAATGGTCCAGATTAAAAAAAAAGTGAGACGAGTTTGGAATAGACCGAGCTCGTCCTAATGTTTTGAAAAATTTTCAATGCACGTCGTAAGCCACGTTAAATCAAGACAAGACGAGCTTACGGGTCAAGTTGACTATGCTCTAATAATCGAAAACTCAGAACCTTTAATGAACCATGTTTGTTTTGGTTTTTTTAATGTATCGTATAAGTTATACTTTAGTGAATCATACTAACCTACAAAACAAACAGAGTGTTAGTGCCGAAAACGACTCCAAAAATCAATTAGTTCTTGTTTCCATGACTTATTTTGATCTAAATGACTTCGAACATGTGAATAATGAGCAATCAGTAGTTGTTAACACTGATCAATTACTGTGCAGGACATAGTATTATGCAAGATTTACAGGAAAGCAACATCCTTAAAAGTCTTAGAACAAAGAGCAGCCATGGAAGAAGAGAAGAAAACATTTTCTGCAACTCCATCATCATCATCATCACCACCATCTTCAATAAACACCATTTCATTCTGCAGCCATCAGCAAGAACAAACTACTGCAGAAACAAGCATTTCACAGGTGGTTCTGAAGAAAGAAATCAAACCAGAGACAGATATCAGTGAAGAAGATGAACATGCAAAGCAAATTAAAGGGTGTTGTTCTCTTCAGTTGCCAGTTGGAAACGATGATTTGCCAGAACTTCAATTGCCTTCATTCAACATGGATTGGAACTGGAATTACTGCAACTTTTGGTTTAATAGTCCTTGTTGGTTTCAGAATTTGGCTTCTCCTGCCAATATTTTGAACCTCATTGATTAAGATCCTGACATGAATATGAACCACCCAGAATTCCTTCCTGAACTAAATTAGTCTCGGCACAGTAGGTTGGGAATACCGGGACTTAAATAAAAAAAAATTAAAGAAGAGAAAAAGCTTATTGTAAGGGAGACAAGTTGATTAATTGTTTGCTGTCTAGATGTAGACATCTCCTTCTTTAAGCTCTCATGTATGGATGTGTTGTGACCATTGGTGATATATCCTGTATTTAAATCTCTTAATTTCTTGTCAATATTATGAACATCTAAATATGATAATTACTAATATTTGGTGACGGAGATAGAGGGAAGCGGAGTTGCGGTGTCTCCTCCTATAATACCACTCGCCTTACCGTGCTTTTTTATACTACCGTGCTCTTACTATGCGTCATTTCGTACTACTTTTAAAATGGCTGTGACCATTAGCTATTGATGTAATAATTATTGTTGTGAGTTGAGAGAGGAAGTCTGCTTGCTAACAGTTGGGAAAAAAAATGCTTATTACATCAATAATTTTGAGTTTTAGATTAATGTTGATGACTTCTTTATGGGTTTGCTTTATAAATAAAAGGGATAATTATATTTTAAAGTTTTGTTTTTATTGTTTTTGACATTTTTTTATATATTTACGTATAAACTATTTAACTACTTTTAAAATATTTTTAAAATCTTCCCACCTTTCAACCAAAATAGTTTTTACTTTTTTTTTTTTATAGAATTATAGTACAAAATACAAACTAAAAGTTGTTTGTACATTTTTTTAAAATTTTTATAAAATATACAATAAAAAAGGTTAAGATAAATATATATGTAATTTTTCCTATATAAAATGAGTAATAGCGGTTAGAATCAATGATTCATGATACCAAAGGACAAATTAAAAAAATCCTATCGAATCATGAAAGACAAAGATCTTTCAAATCTAGTCATACCGTTTTGTTATATTAGCAATTGTGGCAATTCGCTTATGATGAGATATAAATGACACAAATTTAACTTTTGTAATATTTATTTTATAAATAATAATAAAATAAAATGATACAATTGCATCATAACTAATACAAATTGAGAGTGATAATTAACAATTTTTCATAGTTAAAAAAAAATCAGTTTTTTCATCTCTCTTTTCTTCAATTAAGGTTTTGTCCAAAAAATTTTAACAAGACAGTATTAAAATATTTATGATAATATTAAAATTCAAATATCTAACTCTATTCGCAAATCTATTTTAATTTTATTTATATTTTTATAAAATATTTATCTCTTTATAATTCTTTATCTCGAATTATTTATCTTTTGTAGAAGATCGTATTCAATAGAGTGTAGACTGTTGTAACTCACCATCTCTTACAAATGTTACAGTAGTAAGTACTAAGTTGTATACACATTGCAACTACACTTTTGTCTGCATAAACTAGCCCTTCTACTTCTTCTTCTTCTTCCTAAACCCTCAGAACAATCATTCCATTCTATTCAATTCAATAATCTTCACAATCACAACAACTCCTTTAACCCCTTTTCAATTCATGGCTAATTCTACACCATCTGCAACGTGGCAACCTCAAGAAGAAGGGTTCAATGAGATCTGTGGGCTTTTAGAGCACCAGATTTCTCCCACTTCTTCTGCTGATAAGTCTCAGATTTGGCAACAGCTTCAGCGATATTCTCAGTTCCCTGATTTTAATAATTACCTTGCTTTTATTCTTGCTAGAGCTGAGGTTTGTGGGTTTTGGTTGGTTTGATATATTGTTGTGTGTTTTTTGTTGTTGTGAAGTATGTTTTGTTAATGTTTATTGAAGTTTTGGTATGTGAAGCGGAGTTGTGTTTTGTTTGGTTTTGTAATTGCCGTACTTGCGAATGTAAAGTTTGTTTGTTTATGCGTTTTTGAATTTGACACGTGAAGATATAGATGTGAAGAGTTAATATATTTGATTTTTTTCAATTGGAATGTTTTTTATTGTGAATTTTTTTTTAATGATTTCTGGAGTTTTGGTGAGTGTACAAGAGTTGGGTATTTGTTGGTTTGATGAACTGTTGTGTTTGTGATTGTAAAGTTCGTGTGTATTTGGATTTGACATGTGAAGATATAGATGTGAAAAGTTAACATATTGTTTGTTGAGGATTGAGTTTTGAGGGGTGCCTAATTAATTTTGGATGCGGATGGACTTAGTTTTATTGGTTTTCGTAGTTTTGGAGATGGTTTTTGCGAGTGGAGTTGTTTAATTCATTGTTTTTCCTAATCATATATGATTATTGGTTTTAGTTACAAGTTCTCTACATTCCTTAGTGTTGGAATTTCGGTTTAGTTTAGATATCGTTGCGCGTAATGATTGTTGCTGCAATATGTTTGTTTGCTGTGACATTTAACCGTGATGTGTTTTCTTGCCACATCGTATCTTGACAGGGTAAATCAGTGGAGGTTCGACAAGCTGCTGGTTTGCTGTTGAAAAACAACCTTAAAACTGCATATTTAAACGTGGCTCCAGCGTATCAGCAATACATAAAGTCAGAGTTATTGCCTTGTCTAGGATCGGCAGATAGACATATAAGGTCTACTGTTGGAACTATTATTAGCGTCATTGTTCAAATTGGTGGGATTTCGGGGTGGCCAGAGCTGTTGCAAGCTCTCATTACTTGCTTGGACAGTAACGACTTGAATCATATGGAGGGTGCCATGGATGCTTTGTCTAAGGTATACTGCTTATCAGTCATCACCCATCTGTTTCGTCTCTTTTTTCCATGAAAAATTTCCCATTTTTAGAAAATGATGTAAGCTGATTATTTTATGACTTGGCTGCAATAATGGATATCCATAGCTTGTTTAATTTATTAATCTTTTGTTTTTCATTTTTACTATTATAACTCAGATTTCTGAGGATAGTCCACAAATTTTGGATTCGGATGTTCCTGGTTTGGTAGATCGCCCCATCAGTTTGTTGCTTCCTCGATTATATCAGGTTAAAGATGAGACTGCACAAATAAGGAGCTAGATTTACTTTTTGTTTTAATCTCTCTTTGTTCGTCCCCTCTCCATTTCTTTTAGAAAGACTTATAATTTGATTTCTGTCAACAGTTTTTCCAGTCTCAACATGCATCATTAAGAAGACTTGCCTTGAGTTCGGTGAATCAGTACATTACGTTTATGCCTGCTGTAAGTATAATTGACTATTTTTACTGATTTCAAGTTGTATCGGATTATTTTCTGATTTAGTTCATTGATAATTGTTTTAATTTCTTGCAGGCTCTATATCAATCGATGAACCAATATCTTCAGGGTTTGTTTGTTCTTGCTCATGATCCTACTGCTGAAGTTCGGAAATTGGTGAATATTCTATATAGCCTCATAGATTTTGGATATAGTTTGCAATTTAGTGCTGAAAATATAGCAGTTTACTAGCTCTTCTGAGTCTGGTGTCACTCGTATCAACTGACAGTTAATCTTGAGTAATGAATAATGATATACTCTTAGTTATTTATTGGTTTTTCTTGCAGCAATATACTGGTATTTTTGCATCTTTTTTTCCCTTGTATGTTTAACATGCAATCAGTGCCAATTGAATTGAAGTGATCGAGTGAGATTAAAAATTTTATCTAAAGATCTATCCTGGTAGTTTAGTTTCCAAGATTTTGACGTTCCTTGGAAAAATGCTGCAGATTCTATCTTTTTTTTACCAATTAAAATTTGACATTTTTTGTTCTTTGGTTATTTATTTGCTCATTAAAGTTAGCTTTCTTAACTCATTTCATCATTTGGTCTCCTTTAGAGTTTATGTAAGTTGATGTGTATGCCGTGACTTTGTTTGTAATCCTGACTGCTTTCATGTGTAATTTATCTAATTGTTTTTTTTTTTACAACAGGTATGTGAAGCTTTCGTTCAGATCATTGAAGTCTGCTCTTCTTTCTTGAAGGTGAGAGTACTTTTCAAATTTTTACAGCAGTTGGTTTCTCTGGCATTCCTAAAATATTATGCATTATATTTGCCTTTAAATTCCTTGTTTTCTTTTGTTCCTTCCCTGACCCCTATCACTGTCATTAGCTCTTATATGATTTTTGCATTTGATTTCAGCCACATTTGAAAAATGTAATTGAATACATCTTGCAAGTCAACAAGGATGGTGACGAAGAAGTAGCTCTTGAGGCTTGTGAATTCTGGTAATCGTTGACTTTGTTTTTATGTTGTAACTTACGGGTCATCATTAAATAAATGCATTTAGATTTAGACCTCACACTTTATATTCTAATTTGTTCTGTATTTATTTGGCACGTCAGGTCTGCATATTGTGATGCTGATTTGCCTCCTGAGAATTTGGCAGAGTTCTTGCCACGCCTAATCCCTGTAATGTCCATATGTTCTGATTTCTTCGTTGCATTTTTCTGAATGTCTTCTTTTTCGAAGCCATGAAACGTGACTTACCTTTTTATGCTAAATTTTGCAGATTTTGTTATCGAACATGGTTTATGCTGACGATGATGAATCACTAGTAGGGGCTGAGGTTAATCTCTCCTGCCATTTTGTTTTCCTGGATGACTGTTAATGAGTAGTTTTCCGATATAACTTCTTCATGAATTTGTTGTTGCAGGAAGATGGTTCTCTTCCAGATCGAGATCAGGTTTGATTAGATCTATTGTCTCTTCTTTACAACTCTTTTTTCTATTTTATTATTCTTAGATCTATTTATTTTCTTTACAACTATTTGTTCTATTTTGTGATTCTCGCTTTTCTTCTTCACTTAATGATGCACTGAGTTTGGAGTTAATTCTATGGAATCCAGGATCTCAAACCCCGTTTTCATGCATCACGATTTCATGGTTCAGATGGTGTAGAGGATGATGTGAGTATTGATATATCTAGAGGTTTTACTTTTGAAGTTCCTTGTTATAAAAAAATAAAAGGCTCTACTTGTGCTTGCTTTATATTTCTGTCTTTTTTAATTTGTAATGTAACTAAAATTTTCCCGTGTTAAGTTTACAAAGAACATTCTTGAAAATTTTCTAATAGTGGAATGTGACAATTGCAGGATGATGACATTGTCAATGTGTGGAACCTGAGGAAATGCAGCGCAGCTGCTCTTGATATTCTCTCAAACGTGTTTGGTGATGACATTCTGCCTACAATGATGCCGGTTGTCCAGGTCGGCTGTTTGTTTGTTACTGCTCAATGAAGAACTCGCAAAATGTTTTTGTATCCCCTTTGCATTATTGTTCAATTTACAGTTGGAGCCTGTTCTCCCACCTCCCAAACTTTTTGTTTACTTTGGTTTGGGAAAATTATTTATTTATGGTGAGGCTTTAATTTTGTCTGTCTTGTTTTATCTTTATTTTTAAAGGCAATAGCTCATCATGATTCTGAGTAAATGGATATATTATCTCTGCATGAAACTCATGCCTGTACTGCAAGTTACTTTTGGCTTTTGGTATGAAATTTTTAGAAAGGCTGAATAGTTTGTTAGTATTCTGATAGGATCTTGGCAGGCCCAGAAATTTTATCGTTGTTTGTCTCCCTACATGTTGATCACCAATGCATTGAAAATGATTGTAATCTAAACCAATCTTAAGTAAATCTGATTATATGCAGCATCTATTTTTTTAGTATCTTTATGGTATGCAAACTGCTAGGATCCTATCATTTGAGAAAGCTCTTAAATTATGTCATTGAAACATTTGTAGACTAAGCTTTCTGCTAGTGGCGATGAAGCCTGGAAAGATAGGGAAGCAGCTGTATTGGCTCTTGGGGCTGTAGCCGAGGGTTGCATTAATGGCCTTTATCCTCATGTATCCCAGGTGATTAGCTTCAGGTTATTCTTGTTCTTCTCATGAATAGTCTTGGTCAGAGTATGACATATGTTGGTGGCTTAGTGTGTACAATGTCTTCTCAATCTTTCTATTTTGAAGTGCCTTAATAGACAAAAAGAATGCTGCTCTTCAAGTCAATGCCTTTTCGGTTATTGCTTGCTTGCTTGCTTACTATCTGATTTATTTGTGTAGATTGTGGAATTTCTCATTCCTTTATTAGACGACAAGTTTCCACTCATAAGGAGCATCTCTTGTTGGACACTTTCGAGATTCAGTAAATACATTGTTCAGGTATGGCTTTTTTTTGGTTGAATTATTTGGTTCTCTGTGATGGACATTTTCCTCAAGTTCGTAATCTGAAAGATTTGAATAATAGCACCCATTCATATTCCAGGATATATATTTGGTTCTGTAAATTGGGAATGAAACATGTCCTTTGTGTGATTTTAGGAAATTGGTCATGAAAAGGGCTACGAGCAATTTGATAAAATTCTGATGGGGCTTTTACGAAGAATATTGGACTCAAACAAGCGGGTGCAAGAGGCTGCGTGTTCAGCTTTTGCAACACTTGAAGAGGTTTGTTGAAAATGAGCATTTGTATTTTTCATTTTTAGTCATTAAGCTTTAAAATGCTAACAATTGGTGTAGATCGTTAAGTGCTATTATATTTTTGCAGGAAGCTGCTGAGGAGTTGGCACCACGATTAGAAATTATTTTGCAGCATCTTATGTCCGCTTTTGGGAAATATCAGGTTTCTCTCAAGCACTTTTATAATTGTAAGCCGATTGTTGTTATGATCTTATGTACTGTTACTTATGGTGCCACATTACTTGTTCCAGCGAAGGAATCTCAGAATTGTGTATGATGCTATCGGAACACTTGCAGATGGTGTTGGAGCAGAGTTGAATCATGTACAAACTTTTTTACCATGCTGTCTAAAACAACTTGATCATCATGTAGAAAAAAGATTTTCAATGGATTTGATTTTGTGACTGTATTTTCCGCTTTGAAAATTTGCAGCCACCATATCTTGAGATCCTAATGCCACCACTAATTGGAAAGTGGCAACAGCTCTCAAATACTGACAAGGATCTCCTTCCATTACTGGAGTGCTTTACATCAATAGCACAGGCACTGTTTCTATTTTCTGCTGCCTTTATATATTAGTTTGATTAATACGTGCAATTCGTGAGATGATTTTTAGTTTACATTGCTATGGTATTTTGGGCCTCTCTTCTTGGCAATGTGGTAAGAGAAACAGTGAATTAAGTGTTTTGAATTCTACAAATATCACTTTTTTTTTCAGGCATTGGGCCCGGGATTCTCTCAATTTGCTGAGCCTGTTTTTCAGAGGTGCATATCTATCATTCAGACCCAACAGTTGGCAAAGGTTTGGGGGAGTTTGATTGTGTTCTTTTGATTCACAATTGATGTTTTCTTGTAGTGCAATCCTGTTTCGTTTCTGTTTAAAATTCTCTTCTCTGCATTTATTTTGAGCTGATCACTTATAGTTTGTGACTCCGCGTGCGCCTTCAATTGTGCTTTGCAATAATGTTCAATACCATATTTATTTGTTGAATTTTGTGGCAATCAACAAAATATATTAATGCAGTATGCACAATCCACCATAGTTCGTTGTATTTACCACTAGGTTACTATAATGGTGTCTACTCGATATGCAAATGCTGTCTACATTTTCTCATCTCATATGCATATAATTCTATTACTTTTTTTTTTCCTGATGTCATCTCATATAATAGAAGATAGAACCATTTATATTTTCTCAGAACATTTTTGTAACACTTAACATGACATTATTGCAGGTTGAACATCCTTCAGCCGGTGCTGTTTATGATAGAGAGTTTATTGTTTGCTCTCTCGATCTTCTTTCTGGGCTGGCAGAAGGTCTTGGTAGTGGAATAGAGAGTTTGGTATTCCTCTCTAAATTTTTTTGCTTCTATTTTGAAATTTGATTCTTTCTTCTGAGAACCAATGCCAACTTCTGCTGATACGAACAAAAAAAGTAGTCCAGGACTGTATTATATATAGTTCATGTGATTAGTGTGAATGAAGTTTCTGCTCAATAATTGATGTAATCCAGAAGGAATACGAGTAATGATTCTAAATTTACTACTCTGGTTTTTCCGATGATCTTCTATGAATACTGCATATAATTCAATTGTCAGCTTGTCGTGGATTTTCCAGTAATGCAAAATGCTGTCTATGCAATAAAAAATTGCAGGTTTGTCAAAGTAGTTTGACGGATATACTTCTGCAATGCTGTTCAGATGATGCATATGATATTCGCCAAAGTGCCTTTGCTCTTCTAGGTGATCTGGCTCGTGTAAGTTGAAACCACATCTATGTCCACATTTTATAACCCATAGGAAATCTTGTTGGTGTTGTCCATTCATCTAGTTTGTGTTCTGAAAGTACTTTTTTTTTCCTTCTGAAGTTCCTCTTGTTGCATGTGTTAATACAGAATAGTTGTGTTCTACTCAGGTTTGTGCCGTTCATCTACGTTTGCATTTATCTGAATTTCTTGATGCTGCAGCCAATCAGTTGGTTAGTGAAAATTTGTCTCATACTTATGGATTTCATAGTTAGATAAACACACATTTACATAACCAATTCTCTTTGCAGGAAATATCCAAGCTGAAAGAGACACTTTCTGTAGCAAATAATGCATGTTGGGCTATTGGAGAATTAGCTGTTAAGGTATGTAGCAATTTCAGGTTGTAGTTGGCTAGATAACACTTTCCCCGTCTTCTCTATATCATGACTTATTTCTGCTTGCTGAAGTTTGTTTCTAAACATTTTATGTAATTTCAGGTTCACAAAGAGATTTCACCTGTCGTCATGAAAGTTATCTCATGCTTAGTTCCAATTCTTCAACTGTCAGAAGTAATTTTTTATAGCTTCTTTCTTTGTTTTTTGCATTAGCATCTCGGGAATTCGTTATTTCTAATTTCAACATATATACTGTGGATAGGGATTAACCAAGTCATTGGTTGAAAATAGTGCCATCACACTTGGAAGGCTTGCATGGGTTTGTCCCGATTTGGTATCTCCACATATGGAGCATTTTATGCAATCTTGGTGCATAGCTTTATCTGTGTAAGTCACCGTCTCATCTCTGTGCTTGAATTATTGATATCAAGATTTATGGCATTGTCAGATATGAGAAGTTGCAAAAACGATCTATGGCAGGATACGTGATGATATTGAAAAAGAGGATGCCTTCCGCGGTCTCTGTGCCATGGTATTCTTGCCTCTGCTTCATAGTGTCTTATTCAATGAGACGAATCAGTATAATAACCGTTGAATGTTCTCTCGTGTTCTCAGGTCAGAGCAAATCCGTCAGGGGGTTTGAGTTCACTCGTTTTTATGTGCAAAGCTATTGCCAGTTGGCATGTAAGATGTGACTGATCGTTGGTTTTCCCAGTTTGTGTTCTTAAATGAGATTGACCAATTCTTATTTTTTTTTTCCAATGCTTTTGACACATCAGGAAATTAGAAGTGAAGAATTGCACAATGAAGTATGCCAAATCTTGCATGGATATAAAGAGGTGAGCTTGTTAAATACTTACTGTGTTCAAGTGCCGCGTCCACTAATTTTGAGTCTAAATTGTGTTCAAGTCTTAAATAATCCTACAGGTTTCGTGCTTGCACACATTAGGTGTTCTTGATGTGCTCATGGTATCTAACATAAGAACTAATTTGGCAATACTCTATTAGACAAAGTATTTGTGCAGTTTAATTTACCAATTACAATAACATTTGCAGATGCTAAGGAATGGAGCATGGGACCAGTATATGTCCGCGTTGGAGCCGCCAGTCAAGGAGAAACTATCAAAATATCAAGTGTAATATTCTGCCGATTTTCCCTATTGTCGGACTGAATTCCGATGTCAACTACGTCGTCTTTGCATCGACCACGTGATTAAAGCCATACAACATTCTTTTCGTCAGGAGACTCGCTCGCTCGTGATTTTAGAGGCAAATCATCAGTTTCACTCTAGTTCGTTCAAAAATTGGGGCTAATTTGTTTCTGTTCAGAACATTAAACAGATTGGTTGTCTCCACGTTATTGTTTTGAGAAAGAAATGTCAATTGAGGTATCTGTGATACGGTGTACAGGTTTGAAAGAAGCATTTTTCGTCGAAACGTTCTACGCTGGAGGAGATGATGAGTTTGATTCTTTCTTCCCAGGTTCAGGGATGAGTTTGATTCATCAATTTTAGAGGATAGGTTACACTTTTTTTTTTCTCATTTTTCTTTCTCATTCAACTCGCCAGGCGTTATTGTAAGTGGTATAAACATTGGTTCAGTTAGGGTTATAACATACTACAATTGAATCATTAGTCTTGTTCAAAACTCTGGTAGCCTGAGTAGTTTTGTATGTGTGACTTTGAAGCTCATTGAATCCATTGAAAAACTATTACAGTTTGGGATTGAGGACAAAATTTAAACTAACAACTTCAATCTTCTGAACATTTTTGGTTCAAGAAATTCCTTGAAGCAACAAATGACCAGGACAGAAGTCCCATCAGATTTTAACAAGTTAGACAATTGATATATTCTGCAGAATAGATCAAATCTAGGTCACATAACTCGTGTTTCTGTACATATGATTTTCCTCATTCGCCAAGCATCTAGAGAACAGACTTCTGAGTGCCGAAATTACTAGATTTAAGTGTGCCCGTCACAGTTGCCATGGAAGAGACCTCTTCCTCTGGTCATAGTGATACGTGAATTCTTAAACATCCAATCGTTCATATAAGAAAAAGAAAGTACTTTCCGATAACGTTCTTTAAGCGGTTCTCCTTAGAAACATCGTTAACGCGTAGAATAAGACAGCGTCGACGGATGATAAAGCAACAGTGAGCACTGCAACAATAACCAGGGTAAGGGTTGCTGTCTTCACCTGTCAAAATTGACCAAGAGAACCAACCAGAGCAAATATCAACTGAAACATCGCAACTAAAATGCCATTATCAATCTTGCCTTATTTGAATATACAGCAACTGTAAAAGAACTGCTTACCGTACTTCCAAAGCTTGGCCACTCTATGTACCTAAGCTGCCTTGGCTGCTCAACTAGAAATGTAAACAGTGACTTGAGCGACCTGACAGGAAGATTACGATGTCAATTTTCGAAAAACATGATACGAAAATCAAAGTCAAAACGTTCAATTCACAAAGTGTGAGATAAAACTACGGTAGACACCAGGCTGAGATGCAACATCAAACTCCCAAAGTTCATAGAATGATCAAACTAATATACCCAACGATATCTTTGATAAGACTAGTCCAAAATGGCTCCACAGGAATCTCTTCATAGCTTAACTGGTAATAATCCCTTCCAGAAGATAAAACATGGACTCTGTTGGAATACGCTGCCGGAAAGTATCCAATTCTTCCTCCTGCAACCTACGGGAACAAATTTTATTATTCTGCAGTCGCAAACGTGAATAACACAGAAGGACAAGATTATGAACAAGGAAACAAAGTGAAATCTTAAATCACCATTCTAGGCGATAGACAAGAGGCTTTGCTGTCATTAATTTTGACTTTGTCGCGTCTATGATAACAGAACTGTAGCTTTGAATGGTAAGGCTTGATAAGACCTAGAAAAATCAAGAACATAAAAAAAAACGAACTTGAACAAAGCATAGCGACAATAACAATGAAAAGAGAGATTGCTAGAGACTGAAACATACCTGAGAAATTCATGGTAACTTGAGAAACATTGGCCATCTTAACAAAACAATGTTTGTCTGAAATCAACCTGCATCCACCATCAGGAAATATAGAATTAATGAAAACATTATGACAAAAACTAGATTCTTAGCTAAGAGCAACTAAAAAGCACACCTTAATTTCAAGAACAAACCTATTCAAAGAAAATGAACACTCAAAAGGAAGAAAAACAATCATTACAAACACAAAATTATACTCAGAAGCTGCGAAATTCCAATTCAACATCACAAAGCAAGCAACTTTACTATGTATAGCTAGATTTTCAACTAATTAAAGCTTCAAGATGCAAAATTTTTATCCATTTCATGCAAAATAATCATAAAATACTTAACTACCATACATATTTATCTAAGAAAGTACATGTAATCTGCTACAAATCATTCAGCTAAGACAGAAATAGCTTAAAGGTATAATTTTAACATTGAAAACAAAGTCATTAACATCAAATATCACAAAAATAAGTGAAACCCGTATGAATTCATGTCATGAAAGATGAATTCTTGTTACCTTACTAGTAGCAGATGGGTTTTAACAATACATTTTGGCTCAATGAAAACACGATAGAGAGAGAGCATTACTACATTGGGAAATTACTTGTTTACTCACTGACGTTTGATCAGTTTTTTTAACTGAATCCTTTTGGTTTTGAAATGTAGTGTTTAGTCCCTTCGTTTTAGTTGAACTAAAGTAGTTAAATTTGTGTCTCCCATTAGTTTCTCGTAATTAGTCTCCTTAGCCTTGGAGGACTCTTCACTATCGTTTATGTAAAATCACTTATAATAGAAGTTCTGTGTACAGATTAAAAATCGTTAGTGTTTAAATTATTTCATATACATAGTATGGTATTTGTATTGTGAACGCGTTCCGTGGTTGTTAAATTTTAAGGAATAAACAAAGTACGAATTTAAAAAACGTCTAGTAGTTACAAAAAATTAATTATGGGGTATCATGGAAAATAAAATAAAAATAATGAGCCATTCTCATCAAGAAAGGGCAATGTCGACATTTCCAAATTTCTACGAGTCCTTAAATTAGGCTTTTAAAACTATAAGTATGATTTCATAAAACATACCAAACCCAAGGTACCAAACAGTTAATTTCCCTTATATATACACTTAGATTTTAGGGTTTACGTTCTTCAGTTTATATAAGTGTTGAAGCCGTCAGAAACTCATCAATACTTCACAGCAACAAAACACTCACAATGGTATCTCTCTGTTTCTCTCCTTCTCTTTGGTTATTCTCTTTAATCTTCTTATTAACAATCTTAAAAATGTTATTTTCAGGTGAAGTATTCAAGAGAGTCTGAAAATCCCACCAAGTGTGAGTCTTTATACTGGTTTTTTGATAGGAATACTTTGCTGATGTTTCAGTATTTCTTTGCTTGGTTAATGATATTGGTTTTGTGTTTTTTTTTTCTCTATATAGCTTGCAAAGCAAGAGGCTCTGATCTCAGAGTTCATTTTAAGGTATTGTCTTTTTTTTGTTGATTATTTCTGATGGTTGATTTATCTATTTTAGATAAAAAAATACTCTAGTGTAAAAACGATCTCTTTTTAAGTTGTTTTTGCTTCGGGACAAATTGGTTTTGAGTTTTGTGCTTTCCATTGTGTGAAATAATGTTACATTTGATTGCAGAAACTTTTTTGTTGAGTTTTCCTCGTGTTGTATTTATTTGATTTGATTTGTTCATATTACATTTACATTGGTTTGTTTCGTTGGTTTCATATGTGATTTTTGAAACTATATTGTCTGTAATATTTGTTTTGATGCAAGCAATATTCCTAGTAATTTTGTGTTTTTCTTTGTTTCCCTGATAAAAAGCAGGGCTTTGTTTCGTCTTTGTGAACTTGGCTCCCGTAGATGTCAGGAAAATTAAATGCATTGTTTTTGGGTGAACCTCTGGTTTTTTTTGACTTAAGGTTCAGTAAATGATGTGACATTTTGTTGCAAAAACGTTTTTTTGAACTGAAATTGTGTTTTTGTTTGTTTACCTGATTAAAAAAGCAGGGCTTTGTGATTTTGTTGTGAGCTTGGCTCTCGTAAATGTCAGGAAAAATGAATGCATTGTTATTGGGTGAACCTCTGTTGTTTTTAGTGACTGAAGGTTCAGTAAATGATGTTACATTTGATTCCAGGAATCTTCTTATATTATATTTTCTGCCGTTTTAGTATTAGTTTGATCTGGTTTTTGATCATGTAAATAGTATTTTTTTCACTCTTTTAGTCTTGATATTTTGGAAGTTTACCTGTATAATATAAATTTCAATGTAAGAACACCTGTGTGAAACGATTGTTTGCCTTTGTTTACCTGATAAAAAAAGCAGGGTTTTGTTCCATCTTTGTGAACTTGGCTCTCGTAGATGTCAGGAAAAATAAGTGCATTGTTATTGGGTGAACCTACGTAGTTATTTCTGACGGAAGGTTCAGTAAATGATGCGACATTATATTTCAAGAACATGTTGACATATTCTGTGCCTTGCTAGTATAAATTGATTTAATAGATATTACAAGAACTGTTTTATAAACCGAATTCTTTTTGTTCTTTGTTTCCCTGATTAAAAAAATCTGGCCGTTTTGTCTATGTGAACATGGCTTTTGTAAATATCAGGAAAAATTAAATGCATTGTTATTGGGTGAACCTCTGGAGTTTTTGGTGACTGAAGGTTCAGTAAATGATGTAACATTTGATTTCAAGAACTTGCTTTGTTGATTTTGTGGCTCCCCGGCATCATTTGAAGTATTGATTTTTACGTCTTTCTGCTTTGTTTTGTGTTATAGAATACAAGGGAGACCGCTTTTGCTTTGAGGAAGTTGCCTTTGACAAAGGCTAAAAGGTATTTGGAAGATGTGATTGCTCACAAGCAAGCTATTCCCTTCCGACGTTTCTGCGGTGGTGTTGGCCGTACTGCTCAAGCCAAAAACAGGCATTCAAATGGACAAGGACGTTGGCCTGTGAAATCTGCCAAGTTCATCCTGGATTTACTCAAGAATGCAGAGAGTAATGCTGAGGTATATTTTGTTTCCGTGGACTTGATTTATTCTGAATTTGAAACTCTTTTGCGAACTCAACCATTGAAACAAGATTTGAAAAACTTTCAGGTTAAGGGTTTGGACGTTGATGCTCTTTACATTTCTCACATCCAAGTGAATCAAGCTCAAAAGCAGAGGCGTCGTACCTACAGGGCACACGGAAGAATCAATCGTGAGTATCGAACACTATTCAACAGATTCTTTTTATGCATCTTGCACGTCTTTGATAAAAGATCGCATCGCGTTGACAAGTTATTGCTGTGTTTTTTTCCAGCTTACATGTCAAGCCCTTGCCACATTGAGTTGATTTTGTCAGAAAAGGAAGAATCTGTCAAGGAGGTTAGTACAAGTCTTCAGTTTTATTTTTCTCCTGGCAGGTTATCGATAGGGTTTTTTGCTCCGAACTCATTTCTGATAATTTTTTTGCAGCCCGAGACTCAATTGGCAGCCAAGTCCAAGTAAAATCTGAAACTTATGCGTTGTGTCGGGTCATTCTGTGTTCTTATCAGGTTGAAAGTGTTTTGATTCTGAGGGAATACCGTTGAACAATTTTTATTAGATATGTTGAGCATTTTTGTTCTTTCTGAACTATATTTGTTTGTACTTTTTGACCTAATGAAATCATATTTTGTTTTTTTGTCATTTGATTGAAGCTGTTTTTCTTGTTACGCTTCAAACAAATCTCTAGGAACCGTGTATTTTTTGGTACATCATATTCAAGCATTTACGATTCATGTTACGGTATTGATACTCCTTAAAGAAGTTTGCTTTGCCCTTTGATACCGGATATATCAAGTATCCACTCGGGACCATGTCTTTTTAGCACTCTTGTCAAATGATGGGTAGTATAACTAGTCCACGAACTAAGAGTATAGAGTTTTAAATCGCTGAATTAATGTGCTAGCTGATCTTTTTTACCCGTTGAACCTACAATCAAAGGATAAAGTTTCATTACTATTACAAATAGCTTCGCGATTTCTGGCAATTTTAAGTTTATATTTTCATAAATACAAAGTAAGAAGATGGCATTGATGTGTAGAGATTCTAAAACATCAATGAGAAACTATACATTGTTGTTGTGGGTGACTAAAATATTGGTTCTTATCAGCTTCCAATTCTAATCTTTCCCATCTTTGCTTTCTCTTGATCTCTTCTTGACGAGCTAAGTATTGTTTATGACCAATTTCTTGAAGGCATTTTTGATATAAAGTTGGATCCATTCCTTGAAGCATTGCCTTCACATTTTCAGTGAGTTGCATCACACTCTTGCTCCAATGCCACTTCATGTTCTTCTCCATTCCTTCTACCACCACTGGAAACACTTCTTCCATTGCCATCTGTGCCATCTTCACAAAAAACTCGTTGTTCCATATGTATAATGCTCGCTCCGCCACCTACGTTTTGATGCGCGTAAAGCGTTATAATGGTGGATGATTGTGTCGTGTTGTTTTCTATCAAATGTCATTATATGTGGTCTGTAAATTCGTGTTACACGTGATTGTGTCGTGTTATTTTCTATCAAATACCGTTACTTGTGACATAAACATTACAAAAGTTGATTTCATTCATTCTTTTTTTTTTATCAAATATCATTATTTGTGCCGTGTGAATTTGTATTAGTCATGTCGTGATTGTGTTGTGCTGTTTTATATGAAATAACATTATTTATGACATATATATTACAAAACTTGAATTTGTATCATAAAAGTGTACTCATAAATTATATTATTCCGTTAGAAATTGAGAGAATAATTGTTGCAAAAATTGTCACTGTTTGCCATTATTCTAATACGTACTTGTAAGTTTAAGAAGTTTGATGTTGCAACTAGAAAAATCTATGACATTACACCAAAGAAGTACCAATTTTTGACACGATAATACGATTTGTGAGTACGCGTTTATAACACAATACGAACCATATGAAATCAATTTTTGTAATATTTATACCACAAATAATGACATTTGATAGAAAATAGCACGACACAATTATGACAAATCTAACACGAATCAGCATCACCAAACAAATCACAAAATGAAGGAAAGTAAAAGGGTATCGACTCACTCACCTGAGAATTCCAACTGTTTAAGCATCTTGTAATTTGGGTACATAAAGGCAGAGCCAACTTTCTGTACTGACCAGGATCCAAATTCTCCACCAATTCCTCAACTTCTCCGATAAGAAGAAGCTCTTTCTGACAATTAGTGACCGGCCAGTACTTCAGGATTCCTCTTACGACGGTCCCTCCAAGCATTGGTTCTTTCTGCACAAACTGATTCACACAATAAGCCAACTGTCTGTGATAACACTGCACACCCTTTGTTTTGTGCAATGGAATTAATACTCTCATCAAGAACAGATTGTGTTCTTCCTTCAATGGTACCGTAAATCCGTTGATTATGCTTCCCCATATCTCCAGCAACTCGCCTATTCCGCTGTGCCTGTCGGTCTCGAATATGTAATGCAGGAAAACTTCGTTCATTGATTTTCTCATGAATGATCTGTGGAATGTGAACCTTGAATATATCCTGTGGTAAACATTCTTTAGGCTCTCGCGTTCTCTGGGGTCTTCGCATTGGAAAAGAGAGAGAAGTCCGATGAGAAAGGACTGGTCGATGTGTTTGCGGAGTTGCTTTGGATGGATGTTGAGGACTAGCCGGAGAAGGATGTCGTAAATGAGCTGCAAGCATGGCCATTGCGGCGAAAGAGCACACGCGAACTCTTCGTCGTCAGGGAAGTCCGGCACAATGTTGGCGCTGCAAGATGGGGGAAGAGGACGGAAGATGTTCGTCGATATCATGGAAACAAGAGACGGAAGAACTTCATCAGGAATCGGTTTCTTGGAGGATTTCAGGATGGAGAGAAGCTGAACTAGCCTTAATCGCTTGAAATCCTGCCGCGAAGGAGATTCCGAAGGATCAGTAAAGGCGAAAATGGCACGGCAGTCATGAATCATAGACATGAGTTCATCATTTTCAGATTGAGAAGAGATCTTGCCACTCTCAGGACTGGAAATCTTGCAGACATTTTGACTATCTCTCTCCAACTCAAACAGATACTGAAGAGTATTAGACCTCTTTTTAGGGGAAGCTTTTGGAGAATTTGTATAAACATTCATTTCTCCAACACAACTTACCTTAATTATCTTCTCCAAAAGTTCTTGATTTCGCAGAAAGATTGAAGCTGTTGGGAGTTCATGATTGAATATTTACCAAAGTTTTTTCAAAAAAGGCCAAAATAGACAGCGATGTTATATAGACAAGAAAAGTTGTAATGTCCGATGATGGAATGCAGACATTTTTTCCCCTGGGAAAATAAACCAATCTGACAAATAAAAACGACAATCTACTTTTTAAGTTGGTTTGACGCATGGACGGATAGTAGAGAGTGAGAGATTGGTGACCTTTCTTGTCGTCTTCTTTATTCATTTTTCTTTTACTTTGCATTTTTGTCTAGATCTGCCCCGCCTCATTTTTTTCTCATCTATTTTCTCCCCCTTTAAAAATATTACTAATTCCATCACAGATTTGACGGGTGGGTTTATGTGATAAACTTAAGTTGGTGAAACAGAGACAGCTTGTTGCAGCTCATATGGATTCCATGAAAACAACAAATCTAATCTAATCCAATAATGCATGCATGTGCATCAGGGACGGAGGCAACGGGTTAGCGGGATGAGTGGTCGCTAACCCTTGCCTAGGAGAAGCTTCAGTGTCGCTCCCTCATTTCGTCGGCGCAAGAGGGAGCGGCACTGATCGGAAAGGTGAGTCAGAGACATAGTTGCAGATGAGAGAACAACACTGGAAGAGGTTAGTCGAAAATATAGTTGCAGAGATGGCACTTAAGAGAGAATTTTTATATATTTGTTTTATAATATTTTTTTCACATACTTAATAATAAATATTATAGCTCATGATATAACTTTTTAAATTTACTTTTTAAGATATAATACCCTAAGTTAGTTAATTATGAATATGTTAGTAGTTTAAATTCATTTTATATTTTTGTCATTTTAATGTTTGTATATTACGAAAATAGTCAGACCATATATTATATTATGCATATGAACTTCAATTTTTCAGGATGTATTTCTGTTAATTTATACGTTATATTATGCATGTGAACTTCCGATTCTTGTGATGAATTGTTCATAAACACATTTTGTGAACTTGAACTCGTGAACCTTTGTGAACCTTAGAACACATGTTTTAAATGGAGTTTTTTAACTTGATAATGTGAACATTTGTGAACCTTAGAACGAGTGTGAAGTGATTGAGTTTTTTTTGTGAACTTGCATGTGAACCTCTGTAAATTTTAAAACATGTGTTTAAGTTGATTATATGTTATGTGAACTTGTGCATGTGAACCTCTGTGAACCTTAGAACGTGTGATCAATACATGTATATGTTTATGTGAACTTGTTAATGTGAACCTTTGTGAACTTCGGAGAACAAAAACTTTAAGATTTCATCTCTGTCGTGAAATTCCAGAAAATTGTGGGATTATGGAATTTTGATAAAAAATTGACTTGAAA
>CANYCX010263645.1:0-12844 GCA_948193385.1 Breynia disticha f. nivosa
AAAAAAGGAATCGTAGATACGATTCAAATGAAACAGGTACGCAAAACAAAAAAGGCATACAAAAAAGGTACATGAACGTGCTTATAATTTTTATATGATATGTGATATGAAAAGGTGATGGAAAGGTGATAAATGATCGATCATTCAGACACAGAAGTAGGGCAACGGAAGTTAGGTCCATATGGAAAGGAAGTGGAAAAATGTTTTCAAAACTAATAGAGAGGCAAAAGTTAGGATTTATTATGAACTAGAACGTTCAATTCAAATGTATACAAATCAAAATCAATATGAGTTAAAAAGAATTGTTCAACGGAAAATGATATAAATGAAAAAGAAAATGCAAAGGAAAAATGAAAAGGATGAAGAATATGTACATATGAAATAAGATATGTTGATATGCTGTATTTTTATTCTTTGAAATGAAACTGATTTGAAGGAATGGTTCATATATATGACTGTTTACGTGATATTATAAAATGAATTAAAGATTACTCACTAAGCCTGCAACTCACCCAACTGTAATTTTTGTTTCAGGTATAGGTATTAGCAAGAATAGACTTTTGTACTAGCAGTGTCAGAGTTTCTTTTTCTACAGGTTGGACAAATGCTACCCGATCTACTTCTCTCTCTTCTGCTGATGCCATTAGGATCTGTTGCATACATTTTGCATATGACGAGATGTTGTTATGACTTTGATATTTGGTTTGTAGTATGATGATACTTATAGTTTGTTGATATAGTTATATGAATATATCTGAGATTATTTTGCTGGTTGGGTTATATATATGAAATTGAGGTGTATGTTGTATATTACTGTGTGCCTGAGAATCTATTGCATTATTAAAATTAATTGCAGGAGGAATGCAATAGGTATATGGGATATCTATATTATAGCCGTTATATAGCAGTTCTACGCAAAGTATGGACTTGCATAATAAAGAATAAAGGGCATATTAGCGTAACACAAAGCTTAATCCATGGATGTGTTAACTAATACAATCTATATTCTGGTATTATAACAAAATAATGATAAATGAGATATCCAATATATTGGTATGAAGTTACTCAAAGTACGAATAAGTTGAATGATAAGTATCGATAGCAACTTATATGTAAACATTGAGAAAAAGTTTAATAATGTACATGATTAATATGGTAATTAGAGTATGATGTTTTATATTCTACTTGGTTAAGAAAAAGACACTGGAAACCAACAAATGTTTCCATAACTACTGTATATTCTTGGCATTATGTTAAAGAAAGGAGACGAACACTCGCAAACCTCAAGAATTTCACATCAAAATTCTGAATTATTCGATCATTTCTATTTTCCATTATTGAATACTCTCTCTCTATACGATAATAACCTCGCCAGCATAAACTTTGACTTCAAATTTCACTTATCTCATATTTTTCACTCACATATTGTGCCCTTTTGAACATCATGTTCCTCATAATCTCTTCTGACAACAGCGCAACATCATGATTCTCATAGTAACTTGCGAAAACATTGCATATTGATTCGTGGTGGATCATTTCTCTTAAATGGTTTTGCTCTTTTCTTCGACAATTAGTTTTGTCTCTTAAATTTTTGTTTACGTATCTAGGAAGACATTTCTCAATTCAATATTTTAGTTTTTCAAAACGGTTTGTGTTATGAAACACATCTACCGAATTTTTATCATCGAAACACTTTGCATTTGAAATCATTTTCACTTCATTTATGAAGTTACCTTTCTTTTCCCCAATTTTCATCCATTCGTGGTACAAATGCCATACCACAGTAAGAAAAGAAGGTACATAATATTTTCTCTCTCTTACCATTAATTTTTAACGTATGTTAATACTTTACACCAGCATTTTGATTGGCCACGGTTTATGTCTAAACACCAGCTCGACACAAAAGCATGCCAATACACTAATATGAACAATTCAATTTTAACACGAAATCAATTTGTCAGACACAAGGTCGTGTCACTTGCCAACCATTTAATCATTTCTTATCATACCAATAATCATATTCATATGTTCTAATCCCGAACATATCATACGTATGGTTTTTCTCTATTCTTATGGTTTAATTCCATCATTTAGTCATCCTAATGGTGTTATGCACACTTAAATGTTTTATGTTAGTCTTATTTCACTAACTACCCAACATTAAGAATACATCTTTATAGACATGTATTATGAAAGGCAATTGCAGATTTGCCTAATACAAGTTTTGAGTTTTTTTGTTTCAGAGCCTTTCACTCTGATATCTCGTCGAAATTTTCGACTGATAATTTTCTCTTGAGTTTTTGCTCGGTAATATCAATGAATTTCTGTCATCATTTCTATGACAAAACATGTTCATTTACTCATATCACACATTTTTTATGCACTTTCCACAGATTTCCACCTACTTTAATCAAGGCAAACCATGTTCTAGATAGGCATTCACTTATACCATAAGAGCTTCATAAGCAGTAGTCAATATTTTTATAGTGTATAATATCAATATCAATTTATGCCTCTCACATTAATCATAGTTCAAATACACATCGCAATAAGAACAAGCATAGGCATAAATCATACACGCAAGTAAACATACCTTATTCATTCCAAGGATTCCATGAGGTCGAAACACAAAGATTTTTCCTAAACCATTTTTTATTTTCAAAAATCAAATCAGTATTTCCAACGTCAAAATCATGTATATGACTCTAAAAACACTGTACCCATCCCAGGGATATCTAATCTCTGCTCCGACACCACTAATTGTGGGACTCAAAATGAAATCCATTTATTTTTTATTATTTATCAAATTTTAGGAATAATTTGC
The DNA here is from genome assembly GCA_948193385.1 of Breynia disticha f. nivosa. Classification (NCBI taxonomy): domain Eukaryota; kingdom Viridiplantae; phylum Streptophyta; class Magnoliopsida; order Malpighiales; family Phyllanthaceae; genus Breynia; species Breynia disticha. The sequence goes on from CANYCX010263645.1 coordinate 2,825, forward strand.
AGGAGTTAACATTTGGTCAAGTATAAAAATTTATACAAGAAATTTACAACACAAAATTCAAACCAAATGAATCGTTTGAAAACTCTTTTACAAAAATTATCCACTTTAAGTTAATATGTCCTCAGATATTCCTCGTGGCAATCCTGCTAAACCTGCACAATATGTAAACAATCAAAAGAGGTGAGTATATAAAAATACTCAGTAAGTTTAAACCCAAATTAAGTTTAAATGAAGTGCAAGAGAATTTCCAGTTAGCACGTGTGTACTGTTAAACACAAGATCGTGCTCATCCCTTCATTCCCAATTGACACAGATCGTGTCAAGATTTAGCACGAATTCGTGCTCATACAAATTTCCTAGATTCAATATCCAGCACGAGGATGCGCTCACAAGCACGAGGGTGTGTTGAGCTTCTATTCTGTATTTTATGTTTCGGTTCAATTTCAAATCACACCAAATGAGTTCAGGTTTCATTCAAATAAAGCTAGTAGCTTCCATTTATCATACCAATAGTGTTTTCAGACAAGAAACACACATATATACTTGTTTGGAAAATCAAGCTAAGTACAGCATGTGAGACTCAAAAATTAATTCCTCTTATTTTCCAATCCCAAATTTTAAAACTATTTATCCAACATTTTCAAACATTTCTAACATAAACATGGATATAGAAAAGAATTATTAAACTTTTACAATCAATTCATTTGAAATGTAACAAATAAAATAAATTTCTTTTAAACATCTTTTCAGAACAATCCATATTTGTAATCTTCGTGCTCGAGTCCTCCTCATAATAATCCTGCTATACCTGCACATAATTTAAACAAACAAAAGGGGGTAATTATATAAAATACTTAGTAAGTGTAAACCCATTTCAAGTTTAAATGAAGTGCAGGGGTCTGGTTAGCACAGGCGTGCTAATGAACACGAGGTCGTGCTCATCCCTTCATTCCCTCATGGCCAACGCCATATCGAAATACAAATTCATTCTTATTCAAATTCAATATCCAACACGATGATGTGCTGGTCAGTACAATGATGTACTATTCTTAGAAATGCCGATTCAAATTTAGTTTGAAGGTGATTAGTACACAACAATCTATACCTTAGTTTCATTGTTTCATAGGTTATTCCTTATTCGTTTTATATAGAGTTACATTTTTTAGCACACAACACATCTCATAGTATAGCACACAGCAACTACGATCAATAAGGAGCACAGAGCTTTCCATTTCATAATCAAACATAATAGCCACATGGGTAACATAAAACACATAAGTCTTATATCACCCAGTTATTGATAATCCACAGGAATTCATTAACTTAAGCACACAACATTTCAGATCACACAGATCTGTATCCACACAAGATAACATATATATATCCACATACGTTAACATATACGAACCACATAGGTTCAATTGTCCACACAGGATCATAATCATACTGTTATACAAATATGAATGTAAATGTATGATATGAAATGCTAATGAAAATCCACACAGGATGTACCCGAGTTTTGTCCACCATAGCACACAGTAATGGGAATCCTCTATCGCACACAGTAGAGGAATGACACACAGTCTGAGCACACAGCTCTGAGCATATAGCTCATAAATATAGACCGCACACAGCTCAGTCCAGAACAACACACAACAAGTCCTTTATCCCCATAGGAAATAATATTGCCACACAGGCTCGTGTCACACATATATGCAATATGTAAATGAATGAATGCCATTTGTATCGTATCAGCACACAGCTTAGAAATGACATTCGTATCCATATCCATAAAGAATGACATTCGTACTAGCACACAGCATAAGAATGATATTTGTATCAGCACACAGCATAACTCATAACACAGCTCACATAGAGCAGATCATATACCACACAGGCATAAACATATATCATGCTTTTCAATATATTAGCACACAACAATAAGAAAGTATGTCTATAACTCAAATAGGATATATAAGAAAACAATACCACACATATCCATATTAATTCAACATCTCAAAATCAACTTCATATCAATCATATATCAATTAGGCATTAAGCCAAATAAACATACCAAATCAATCCAATTTAAATCTTAAAAGAACATAACAAAAATATGAATGATTCATTCATCATCATTTCATTTTCAGTATAGCTCTGCTATATTTAACAATCTCAACATAGCATTATAGGCCAGCTATCTTACAACTTTAAATGTTTAAAGAAAATCTATCATTTCATTTTACGATCCAATTTAGTAAGCGTAAGAACACTTAACTCAAAATCAAGCAAAACAATAAGCAAACACAACTCAAATACGACTCCAAAGTTGTCAAGATCCTCCTGTATGAAAATAATAGCATACAAGGAATTAACGAACCATTCATACATTATTTCTAGCTTTATTTCCATTTGATGCATAAGAATTCAATAAGGTTTACAATTTCAGAATCAACCAATTGTACACCTAAACTAAACCTTAAATTCCACTCTTTTCCAACATCTTTACCATACCCAAACTCATCCTAACATATACCAAATATCAAATTCCATTTCCCTACATATACAAGCCATCAATCTCAGTTCATTTTCATCAATTCTAGCAAAGAACTCATCATAAACCAACCATAAAACTAAGCAAACAACCAACCATGAACCTTATGTAAACTTTTATTCAACTTACCTTCAACTTGGATTATTGTAAGAAATCAACTCTTTCTCCTTAAAAAATTCACTCCCTGATGCTTCCTCAAACTTTGGATGGTTTTACTCAACTATGCTCTGCAAGGTTTTTGGTTTAGAAGTGTAAAGTGAGTTCTTGCCACTTAATCGATCGACACTTATATTTTTTTCAGCAAAACCGGGTTCCACACGTGGTGGCAAGTGAACTACGCATGGTCGGCACGACATTGCGTACTTCCATGTCCACTGCGCGTACTTCCCTAATTCAGCATTTCTCCCGATTTTCTTCAATCGTTTCGTGTCAACCTTATATCGACCTTTGATCAATCTTTATATATTGATGTTTACACATTTATTAATCATAATTTACGATGAAAAATTCCCGGAATGTTACAATATTTCGGATCTACATAGCCAATGTTGAGTATAACACATGCCCAAAATTTTCTTGAACGACTTACTATTGGTGGGCATGCCAGCGTGTTGAATGAGATACTCAACATGATGCCCGTGTTTATAAACAAAGGCAGTGTGCTAATTTTCCCTACAGTGCATTCAATATGAGAGTTGTGTTGTCCTTTGCAGCCATTGTATTTATAAAAACACATACCATAACTTGTATGGCAGTCGACACGACCTTGTTGAGTTGCAAACAATGTGTTTTCATGTGTTTTGGGAGAAAAGAGAACTTAAAAGGACGGTTTTAGGGTTCATTTAGTGTGTCTAGATAGGAAGTAGTAGAGTAAAGATTAGTTTTAAAGAGTCCAAGTCATGTTTCTACTTAGTTTTCTTCTCATCTTTTCATTTCCTTGCATTTCTTTACTTTGATTCGCATTTGGTTTATGTTTCTCTTGTTTTTACTATTTCATTATAGGGTTTCTTGATGATGATGTGATTGAGATTGATTAGAGTGAAAATTTATGAAGTTTTTCTTAATTTCATTTTATTTTCTTATTGATTTACTTTTAATTTATCACTTTGATGTCATTTACTTGACATTGATGTTGGGTTTTGATTGAAGTATTGATTTCTTTGATGTTTTAAGATTTGGATCTTATTCTAAACTAGTATATTAATTTGTTTTTGGTTTTTTATGTTGAATCCTTGAGTAGATTTTGTTTTAAATGCTTTTAAGCAATGATAGTTAAGGTTTTTGATTGATATTGATCTTAATGTTTTGATTTCTTTGTATGGATTTTGTTCTTGTTTACGGTTTCTTGAGATTTCTACATGCTTAACATATTATGTTGATTTTTTTGTTTCGTAGATTCTTAGTTTTAGTCTTTGCTTTAGGCTTATTTTATTTAGTTAATTGCTTTTTAAATTCACTTAGACTTAGTTAATCAAAAATCAATTTCAATTAGACTCCTAATAGGTAATAAGAACTTGCATAACGATTAGTTTTTCCCTAGGGTATGATAATAGGGTTGAAATTCACTTACATTTATTGCTTGATTGCGTGCACTTGTAGAATTGATACTAAGGTTTAAGTCTCAACAATTGGCATTTGGATCTTGGAGAACATGTCGTGGGTGATAACATCATATTTTACACACTTTATTGCACAGTTTTTGTATTCTTCTAGATATTTTGACGTGCAAATTTGACTTATTCATGTATAAGCTTTCTTTTTGCAGGAGGGTGTATGAAGCACAACATAAAGAATAAAAGGAGGCAAATGCTTGAAGTCAAATTGCTAGGTTGAGTTCTGGGTGACTACGCATGGTGGCAAAAAACTATGCATGGTTGTGGGCACCACGCATAGTGTTGTAACCCGTGTTGTAACCTATTTATTCTCAATGAAATTGATGATAAAAGGGAAAAATAGGGAGTTTTTTAGTGGACCATAGAATATAATAGAGAGTTGAGAGAAAAGAAAAAGGATTAGGGTTTTATTGTCAAGAATTAGAGTTTTGTTTTACTCAGTTGTCGATTTATTACTTTTGATACTTTGATATTTTAAATTTTGTTATTGTTAATTATGAATATAGTTGGTTATTGCTCAGTTTTGTGTTGGGTTATTGTAATTATGTTTGGCTAGTTTAGTTTTGATGGTTAGGGTTGATGGACTCTTGATTTGATCATGGATTTATTTTAATTATCGTAATTTGTTGATTGCTCATTGCTCCCTATTGTTTAATGTGTTTGATTGTGTTTTATCTATATATTCAGTTATTACGACTGGGTTAATTGAATGAACATTATTTAACCTATGCAAATGAGTTATTTAATTGATTAATTCATTAATCTCACTATGTAACGCCCTGGAATTTAATCCATGAAAAGGGGTATAATTAATGCAAATGTTGACAAAAGAGTGAATAGTTATGTGGAAATTGAGGTTGCAGAGATAAGGTTGAAAAGTAAGTGTAGCATAGGTTGGGGAAAAATAACATACGTTATCGCAATGATTAACGTACGTTAATATGATAATTTCCATATTAACGTACATTAAGGGTTAGGCAATGTACGTTACTGGGTGATAGTAATGTACGTTAGGGGGCAGATAATGTACATTACCACATTATAGTAACATACTTTAGTTGTATATAAATGTACATTATCGGGGCCACCTACCCACGTTAGCAGCGGCAAAAAAAGTCTTTAAGAGGGAAAAACACCACATAACTCGTACACTTACCCATCCTTTTGCCAAAATACACCCACCACAACTCCAAACACCCTTCCAAAGACCCCAACGCCATTTTAATCACTCCCACATCAAACCTCATCATAAAACCACATTAAAGGATGCCTTGGTTTTCCAGAAAAGCTTGCATCCAAGGTAAAATTCTAACTTTCAGTGTATCATTTGACATATAGATGTTAGGATTTCTACATGTTTAATGACCTATGGCAGCAGAAAATATGAAGACAAAGATGTAGAATACAACCTGGGATCTCATCAAAATGCAACTTAACAACATAAAGCCTAAAGATTAAAAACTAGTTACAAGAAACCGAATCTTGAATGAAAGAATGAATCTTTACCTAGTTCTTCTTCTTGGCCGATTATATATGGATAGAAATAGTAACTACTATTTTGAAATACTTCAAGGAAACCTTAAAGAGACCTCTCTAAGAACCACACATGTAGTTCCTCTACAAAATTAACACACAAATCAACAAAACTGTTCACTAGCACAAGAGTATTTATGAATCACCTCTTTCTTGTCAATCAGATGAAAAGCTTGTAAATTGGATAACACTACAACGATCAAAGCCTATGATCGGCCCTTGGATTCCACACTTTCTTGGAGAAGAACCAAATGAATCAATTTCTTGAATCTTCTTTAATGGCCACGACACTAGGGTTAGGGTTTTAATAAGACTTGTCATCTTTTAAAAGGCCTAACTGAAATCCTAACTATATTAGGATTAGTTTTAAACTAAATAAAATCTTTTGTTTTTCTCTCTCTCTCTTACCTGTGGTTGTTAAGGAAAAATTAAAAGAGATTTTATTCTCTTTTATCTTATCTTATCCAAAAATAAGATAATTTATTTTCCTTTTATTTCTTCACTTTTCTTTCTCTTATACTTAATTTAAGACATCATATCCACTTGAATAATTTGTCTTAAAAGCATATGAGAGTAATCAAATTTATGGTTTTCATCCATATTGGGCCTAATTACAAAAATTGGCTCAAATGACTCATTCGGCCCGGTAGTCGAATTTTGACCTAAGGTGAAATTTCAAAAATACCCTTTTTGGTGTTTCGTTGTCTGTGTGCGATCTGTAGGACTACTTAATAATGGTAATGAATTTATTAATTAATAAATCATAGGCGATCTAGTAAGACACTATGACCATTCAAAATTAAATAGCTAACAAGCAATGTCAACAACCCTACTACAATTCAAATTCATCTTTTGACCTTTGATATCTTGATTAGTTAAGGCATGTCCCAAACATCCTTATTTAGAACTAAATCACTCTCTTGACCTCTTTGAGAAAATTGGTAAGTTTGAATGAATGACCTAATCATTCCATTCGGGTGTGGCCACACTCTTCCCAATCTTGTCTATCATGTAGCCAGTGATATCTTCTCTCAATCCCTTCACTTAACTCATGCTCTTACTTGTAATTCTTTGCGTACCAAATCATAGCATACTTGTCAACCTTTTACGGTCACGTTAGGCTTATGTCAAAGTACACTAAAAATCATAATAAAAGACAGTGATTTTAGGTCTAAGGATAGATATTTGACATTAAAAATAGTGATCACTCTCTAAATACAATGTCCCACATTATACCTATGAACTTTGTTAGATATCTCATATCTGTGACCCATAGAACATGATCACCTACAAAGCTCATACTAGTGTTAATTCATTTCTATTCCTATGGAAACAAGTGACTAAGGTTATTTAGAATGTTAATCTTATAACTTTTAGGTTCTACTACCAAAGTCCTCAACTTTGATACCTCAAGTGCTTAATTAACATTCTTGGCAAATAACATAGGTCAATACATGAATTGATAAAACAATGTCTCATAATTTTATTACTTAATAATAAAAGGTACATACAATGTATTGGGGCTAAGGCTAGCACTAACAATCTCCCACTAACACTAGTCCCAATTAAATATAACCCTAAGAGTGAAAGATATAACATGATACTCATACTTCGAACTAGCTAGCTGTTTGGTCAGGGAATCTACAGTATTGTCTTCACTTAGAACCTTGATCATCTTCACATCCTTTTATTGATAATCTTTCAAATGAGATGAAACTTCTTGAGTATGTGTTTGGGTTGGTGGTGATTTTGAGGCTTCTTAGCCTGTGCGATAGCCCTATTGTTATCACATAAAAGTTCCAAAGGATCTAAGATAGATGGGGCAAATCTTAATCCTGTAATGAACTTTTTAATCAAAAAAGTTTCCCTAACTGTCTCAAATGTTGCTATATACTTAGCTTCTGTTGTAGAATCTTCTATTATGCTCTGTTTAGAGCTCCTCCAATTGACAGCTCCTTTATTCAATAAGAATATATATCCCGATCATGCTCTTGAATTGTCCTTGTTAGTCGGGGTTGCAACATTAGTTTAACTTGTAACACTAAGCTCCTCTTGACCTCCATACACTAAGAATAAGTCTCTAATCCTTCTCAAGTACTTAAAAATTTTCTTAATCACAGACCCATAAATCTCTCTAGGATCCTGCTAAAACCTACTGGTTATACTTAGTTCATGAGCAATATCCAGCCTAGTACATAACATAACATACATAATAGATCCTATATATGATGTATATGAGACTATTCATGTGTTCTCTCTCTTCTTTAGAGGATGAGCATTCCTTTTTAGAGAGAACAATCTCTTATTGTAAGAGTAATAGTCCCTTCTTGGATTATTCCACACTAAACTGCCTCAGTATCTTATCTATGTACTTTTGTTGACTTCCAAGAGATTCCATGATCTATCTCTATAGATAATTATACCAAGTATAGACTCAAATTCCTTTAAATATTTCATTGAGAAACACGGATTCAACCATTGCTTAACTTGTTACAATGTTGAAATGTTGTTTCCAATGAGCAGGATGTCATCGATATATAATACAAGGAACACTACTATGCTCCCACAGAACTTCTGATACACATAAGCTCATCATCATTCTTAGTGAATCCAAAATCCTTAATGGATTCATCAAAATGAAGATTCCAACTCTTGGATGCCTGCTTAAGTCCATAAATGGACCTCCTAAGCTTGCATACCTTATTAGGATATTTAGGATCAGTAAATCCCTCAGGTTGTTTTATATAAATATCCTCGAGGAGGTTTCCATTTAGGAAATTCATTTTGAGATCCATGTACCATAACTTATAGTCTAAATATGTAGCTATGGTAAATAAAATTCTAATGGATTTGAGTATAACTACTGATAAAAAAGTTTCATCATAGTCAATACCATGAACTTGTTCAAAACCTTTCGCCACTAGTCTAACTTTAAAGATACCTCCCACCATCTTTTTGAAGATATGTGGAGCTCAAATTTTAAAAACAATAACCTAATTTTTGCTCATTTTCAATATTATATCATAATATCTAATAAACAGATGAGAGAGAAAATTTATATATTATATAAAATCCTCGGCCTAAATTCAGTTTAAACACGCATCCAGAAGCTGTAAAGAGTTTGGAAAAACAAACCAAACTATATATACAATATATGTACATTGTATGTATAAACTACATTTGAAAAATTGAAAACTTGGAGTTAGACCTCTCGTCAATATCGTAATCTGCGTCTAATCAACACAACTCTGATCCAAATGCAGCTACCTACGATCTGCACAATATTTCAACATTCAAGAAGGTAAGTATACAAATATACTCAGTAAGTGGAAATTAGAATATTAAATAAATGAAGTGAAGGGGAACAACACGAGGTCGTTATAGATGAACACGGGGCGTGCTGATATCAACTTCCCAGTTGACACGTCGTGCCACTTTCAACACGAGCCATGCTCGATCAAAACAATTTCAGGTAACATGATCGTGCCACCTTTGAGCATGAGGGCGTGCTCATAATCTGTCCCAGATTAGCCCACAAGCACGGGGCGTGCTGGTCGGTATGATGACATGCTGAGCCGCTAATTTTACTCTTCCGATTCTATTTTTCCCTTTCATTGAGTATTAGTTAAGAGTGTTGTTTTTTTCCCAGTGTTTCACATGTACTATATGTACACTCATATAACAATCAAACTCATCACAAAAGTTAAATCAAAGCAAACACATACATACTCAATAAACCATATCAACTCAACACACATAAAATCTCATCATGATATCTTCAATTAAACATGCCAACATTCATAAATCAATAAGCAAGAATCAAACATTCTACAATGAATGCCAATCTTAGATGTGTGCATATGAATGCCCGGGCTTACATCATTTTAGTCATCGACATCTCAGCGGCATCGGCATCTCACCGGCATCGAGAATCTCTCTGGGCGTCGTGAATTTCATGCGAATATCATTGGCCCAGTGTCACACAAGCAAACAACACAAATGAATGAATAATGCATTCAAATGGCCAAATAATCTCAAGTATGCTCAATCACAGGTAACTCATATGCTCGCAAACAACTCACATGCTCAACATAAACAATAAGAAAATAAACAATCACACATGCTTTCATATGCTTATTATCAACAAAATATGAACATGGTATCAATGAGTATACTAGAACAATCCATATATCACATATGAATCAACAAGGCAATATGAACATGCTCATAACACATATCATTCGCAAGAATCATCCTTCAAGCTTAAAGTTCATTAGAACATACTTATGAGCATTTCTTCCTTGACTTTCATTGTTTAAT
>CANYCX010263671.1:0-30459 GCA_948193385.1 Breynia disticha f. nivosa
GATATTATCAATCAATTATTTCATTCACAAATCACGAATTTTAAGCAAACTACAATGGGAATTGTATTACCATAATCAGAAGAATCTTAACTTCTTATTTGAAGCTTTAAGAATCAATTAATTAAGATTAATGGGAATGATTTTCTTTATTCTTGTTCCTGATGAAGTCCAAAACGATTAACTGTTCTTGATAAATTTAGGAATTTTTTTAAACGAGGACCAAAATAGTTGAATTAAGAATAGTACGAGAAAAAACAAAAAAGTGTCATGTGCTATAGAAAATTACGCGGTAACAATGACGGGTATAAGAATATGCATGATAAGGGGGGTTTTATTTCCGTCTATGACTTTTGACTAGAGCTATCAATTTTTAACACGATAAAAGGTTTATGAGTATATGTTTATGATACAACATGAATGAGACGAATTCATTTTTGTAATATTTATGTCATAAGTAATGACATTTAATAAAAAAATAATATGACACAATTATTACACATCTAATACGAAATTATTCTCATTGAAAACTCTAAAATAAAAGGCATAACTTTATAAACCAATAATGAGTAGCTAGTTGAAGTAGACGTATATTTTCAACCACTCACATGCGAAAAAAGCAATGGTTAACAGCGACCTCCACATTCTATTCTACCACGATAAAGGAGTCAACTAATATACTTAGGATGTGAGATTCGATTCTTAATTTTGTAGCGACACTAATTGCATGCAGGTCTAGACCTACTGGTTCGTCAGGTTCCGACGGAGACTTCCTAACTTTGGCTCATGAGCTAGCCCGACCCTTTGCCTAAAATTATGTAACAAAAAAAAATAAACTACATTAAGCTTTCATTATTTATTTAGTGACCTAATTGTTGAATGTGTGATTCTCCACATTGGTTAAATATAAAATTAATAGCGTCCGAAGATGTAGATAAAATTGGACAAATTTCGTTAGATTTTGATGTTTTTAGTTTGTCTATTTGATAGTTATTGTCGGGTATAATTGTAATGATTTAATTATGTTATTAAATTATGTATATAAGAAAATTCTATCTAAAAAGTCTAAACTGATTCATTTGCGACTCTTCGTTTTTTTCCTGAGAACTTACTTGGCGCAATATCTTTTTTTTAAAAAAAGGGTGTGGTGTGAACGATTTAGCTCCCCTTTTCGAGAACTGTTGCCCACAATACTCGAAGAATTCACAAGTTACTCTGTTTGGATTGACCTCTTTAACAGTACTGAAATAGCATGTCTTTTCGTGGCTACATTTCATGGGTTGCCTCCATACATGACTTGTTAAATTCTATAATTTTTTCTCTCTTTCTTCTAAAAAGATTATCATAAAATGATAAATTCAAAATAATTATTATTTATTATCTTTTTATGTGTATTTTTTAAAATATCTTTATAATAACGTTCTGTTTTAGTGAATTTTGATTTGTTTTCATGAAATATACTCCAAATGTTTTCAAAATCATGAATAAATCAGTAGTTATTTTACTTTTTTTAGCATTTATAATAAAAATAAAAATTATAGTCTTTCTGAAACAGAAGGGGTATTTTTAATTGCGACATAACTATAAATTTTTGTAACTTTTCTTTTTATTATTACGTAAATAATTTCATATTACATAAAAATAAATTTATTATCACATAATAACAAAATTCTTGTTGCAATCGAGAATTAATCTGAATCGTTAACGGAGGAAACATATTTTCTGGTGGGAAAAGGCTTTTTCAACATATACGGCATTCAGATAACAGTTAACATCAAATGAGTTGTGTTTTGTTTTTGTTTCTCATGCGGTGCCATGCATGGAGGAGTACCATTCTTCCCCTTATTTTTTTCTCAGTTACAAGTTGGGCAGATTCAAATTTAGCGATGAAAGGATGTTGGTTGCTAATTAACGACCACGTGATCGCTAAAATAGCGTTATTACGCACAGCGATTATTGGTATATCAAATGCAATCGTTTATATTATTACATGGTGGAACTTGTTGATCATCATACAGTACCCTGCCTATACGAACTGTACCCGCTAAATGAAATAATTTAAGCTTAATAATATAAATAGACATGTAAAATGGTTTAGAACTATCGGTTTCGAAGTTTAAGAATTCGTAGAATCGGAATCAAACTATATAGTACACGGTTAATCCGATTCAGTTTCGATTTCGGAACGGTTCGGGTCGGTTTCAGTTCAACGATTCAGATTTGATTTTTCTACTAAAAATGAACCAAATTGTCAGTGTAGGATTCGTGGTGTGAAACCGACGATTCCAATTCTAATTTATCGATTTTAGTTCGATTTTCGCCTCTAAATGTTTGACACTTTGATGACCATTGAATAGATGCCTGGAGTGGATACAGTTGAAACCAATCAGATGGAAGTCATGTGTGTGTAATGTGAAGGAATATATGCATATGGATCCCTCTATCAGTCATTCATTGTGAATCCAATACTACTGCAAGTTGATGAGAACAAACTGCCATCTGTGGTGTGGTCGTTTTGTATTGCACAAATATGAAACCTTTTCTTCTCAGTTCTTTCTTCTCTTTAAGGTAGGTTGGAATTATATTCCTTTAAACCTAGTTACTATGATACTGTTATGACCAATATTTTTCTCAATTAAATGAGAAATTCGACCTTATATTAGGAGAAACGATAGGGGATGATCATGATAAAATGAATAGCACTATAAAAGAATATATGATAAAAGAGACGGTCGCTCCTTGTGCACTTATTTCCGTGACAATTTGGATTTTTCAGAAACAGAGGCTATCATTCAATTTTATAAACGAACGGTCGCTTGCTCAGACGACAAGAATCCCAGTGCTCAATACTGATGTAGCTACTTCTCTTTTTGGACTTGGAAAGGGTTCTCAGTTTCTAACTTTATTGCCCATACATCAGTGTGGGCTTTAAAAATTTCATTTTGTTTGTCCACTTGTTTAGCCAAAATTGATTTCATATGAAAAATATTTTGTATGTTTTTAAATCTTAATTTTTGAAATTATTTTTTTTGATATTTTATATTTAAATATTTAAAAGTGTAAAGAAAACTATAGTTATTATATATTTTAAATAAAAAATATTTTCTTTAAAAATATGTTAAAAATAATAATTATTTTTTCGTTGATTTTTAAGTTATAATTTTATTGACTTATTTTTCGTTGGTAACAAATGTTTAAAAATATTTTTCCAAATAAAATTACTCCAAACAAATAGAACCTTAGTAATCCTGAATGGTAATTTTGAAATTATATATTGTGAAATTATTTAACCCCGTCTCTTTTTATCATATTATTTTTTCTATACGAATTTTAATTCGCCTATTTTCGTCTCCTTTAAAAAAATCTCTATTCGTTATTCACCGTGCACAATAACAAAACCTGACAGTAATAAAAGTATACAACAATACATCAAAATCATTAAAAACTCATTGCAATTTTTTTAAAAAAAAAAAACTGGAAAGTTCATACTATATAACTTGCTAACAATGTTACACTTATGTCTTAGACTCCCCCAGTTCTTCAAGGGAATACACAATCTTTACAAGTCAGAAGCAGCCTCCGTTCCGACCCGGATTAGTCCTCAAGACCAAAAAGGAGCACGGATACTGTTATTCTTCAAGTTTTTCAAACCCATCTCTCATTACAAGATCAAAGATGGAAAACCAGCACATACTACTACTCCCAGGAAAAGGAGAGTGTCTGATGAGATCCTGTCCCGGATGATCCATCAGTTCCGATCTGGAACATATCCAGCCTGTGGAGATTAGAATTGCTACTTCCTTCAGAGACCATGGGCTCACTTCCCATTCCAAGGCTAGTATAATTGAGGCTAGTGAACTGAGCTGAGGGGTTCAGGTCAGGATGTATCATGTGGCTCAAACCAATCTCCCGAGACTCAGCTTGGGGAGATGACAGAAGAGAGAGAGCACGGTTGGAGTCAATGACTCGGTTCGGTTCATCAGAGAACAGTTTTTGGTTTCTGCCACCACAGCCTAACATGGAATCTCCAGGAAGTGTGGAACCACTACTTGTTCCTTCCATGAATGGAAACTGCTTTTCTGGTTTGAAACTCTGTGGCAATGATCCTGGAAAAAGGTTTTTCGTGCCACTGAAACTTATCGACGATTGATTCTCATAAAGCGCGGGATCATTCTCAGGTTTCACAATTCCTGACCAGCCAGAGCTAACTGCACTGCTTGAATATACTTGGGAGCTTCCAAATGATAAAAACTTAGTTCCTGCACATGAAGGTTTGCGTTATACAATCCACAGGAATGATACAACAAGAAGAACACAAAATCTTTTAAGTTCAACCTTGATGAAATAATCCTGCTGAATTTGCAGAGAGAGAATCACGCTGGGGCTTTCTTCGACGCTTGTTATGCCCATCAAGACGTTTTCTGCAACTCCGTTTTCCTTCATCAAATTCCACCAATGAATGGAACCTGAAGAAGAATCATTTGAAACGAACATTAAAGAAACAAGTATATAAAAAAGATTGATTTAAGATGAGAAGAATGGTAGTTATACCTGCTGCACTGCTGACAAAACCTTTGTTCTTGACCTTTAATAAAAACTTTAGGAGTCTTAGAGTGAATCTCACATACTTTATGTCTTCTATGATAATCCCTGCATTTGCTAAGGTCTGAAGGGCATCCATCAACCAGACATGACGGGATTTGGGTTCCATTAGACATTCTTGGCCTTCTCGCTGAACCAGATGATGATGACGACTCCATTCAAGAGTAACCACAATCCTTATATTCCTCCAACTTCAACTCCCACTTCTCTGAATTTGCAATCCTGAAGAGATCTCGAACCTTAAGCTACCACTCACACACTCTGATTATCAATTTGTAGTATTTTTCAGTTCATCAATGGCTAAAAATTCACTCCATAGACCATCTTCTTCTTTCTTCCTGCATATAGAATCAAAATATTTCCATCTTATCCATTAATTTTACTACAAAATAAACATTGGTCAAAGAAGCATTAAACAGTCTTTTGATTCTTTTGTCTCAGCATCAGCATAGCTAATTATCTTTCTTAATCAACTTAGTCATTGAAAGTGAAAGCATGATCAGGTTGTTGTTTTCTAAGCACGTGGCTGAAATTAATCAAGAAGTTTGGAATGGTATAATGAGGAAGTGAATAAAGATGTGAAAATTGCTGGATACAGTCTGGACAATGAAAGACATTTTAAAGAAAAAAAAAGACTTTAAATATGAGATTTAATTAAACAAAAAAAGAATGTCAGTCATTAATTTATTCTGTAAAAAAATAATTTTAATTTTATGTAATATATAAAAATTATTTAAATATATATATATTTATACGGTAGTCAATAAAGATACTTTTAATAATAAAATTCACAAAAAGGGCTAATTCGTCATTTCAATGGAAAAATAAAGCACAACCATATAAGTCCAGCTCAAACACTGGAGGGCTGTCACATCATGAGTGTCACCCCGCTCAACCCTCCTCCTATCCCAGCCACAAGACTTCTTTAAGATATTTCATTTTTATTTAAAAAATAATTCAATTTCATCAGCATTTCCTCCAATATATGTTCATAAATGTTCAGAAAGAAAAACAAACACATAGACTAGAGAGTTTATAACTAGAAAAAAAAATTACCATCATAAAATTTTGAATAAAAATAGTTCAACTAAAAATATTATATAATCTCTTATCTTATAATATATAAAATTATGTAATTTTTTATTTTTATTTTAATTATTTAATTATCATCTATTAAATATATAATTTTGTATATATTAATAAAAAATTATATAATCTAATGATAATAAAAAGTACATGAAAACATTTTCACGCAAAAAAAATCTCCCAAAGAGGGTTATAAAATACATGTTAGAGACATAATTATGGGGCAGCATGACTGCTGCCAAAAGTTTTGTGGAATATTTTCTACAACAACACATCAAAACAAGTTATTTCGTTAGCAAAAAGTTGTCAAGACTAAGCAACTTTATTCCACTCAAAGGAATCTTCATACTCTCGCAAGAATTTCACTGTTTGAACCTTTTTTTTTACTATCTACCATCTTTTCTAAAAGAAATTAACCAGAAACAATCAGAATGGGGTAAAAATGTAAATTTGACATAAAGAGGTAGAATTTAAAGAGAGGTACCTGAGAAAAGGAAGAAATCATGCAGAGAAGAGGTGAAGTTGCAGTGTTTGAAGTCTTTTAAAGCAGTGAAGAAATCTCGGATGATAAGTTTCAAGTGTCTGGAAGAAGAAGAAGAAGAAGAAGAGTAGTGTTGACTTGTAAGGGTAGAGTTTTCTGACAGGAGTCGTAAGAATAGAAAAGAGAGAAAGAGACAGAGATTGGGGTTGGTGTCTCAAAGCAAGACAGGCATAGCAAGAGAAGGAAAGAGACTATTTAGAGGTTGTTATTTGTGAGAAGAATTATTGCAAGAAACACGAGCGAGTGGATAATGTATTCATCTTTCGATATGAGAGAGATTGGAAAGAAGATGAGTATGAAGAGCATGCCATTGATATTTCCAAAGTTTTTTTTTTCACTTCCTTTTTTAGGCTTCAGAACTTGTGGTGTTGCAAGGATGAGATGAGATCTATATTAAAATCATTCATTCACATAAGGTGAGGGATGGTGCTCATATAAATATCTTGTCACTATCAATTTTTTAGACTAAGTAAAAACATAAGAGGCAAAGGGAAAGGAAGCAAGAAGGTTTAGTTGATTTCGCTTTTTATAATTTGTTTGATTTTTTTATGATTTTATATTTTACTTCCTTCTCTCTCAAAGATAAATACATTTTTTATATATAGTGTCTTAATATATAGTACGTTTATCTTTTTAAATTCATTTATAATAAATATATTGATATTTTTATCTTCATTTATGAAATAAATTTTTTAATAGTGACATTTTTTAATAAAAACCTTTAAAGACATAATAGTAATAATATATAATTTTAGTTATTACAACTACTAATTTCTTCAAAACTGTAAAAGTCAAATTATACCTATTTTTATAAGAAAAAAAATATTATTTAATACAATTAAAGAGAATTATATTTTTTTTAATATTATTTTTTATTATTTAAAATTTTAATAAAATTATATGAGTTATTACAATTATATTTTTTTAAAAATTATATGACCTAATACTTGGCCACATTGTTTCATACAATATTAAATGATGAATGTTAGGAAGGAAGAGATAGAGAGAGAAAGTAGTTGGGTGGGGTGGGGTTGGGTTGGGGTGGCGTGGGGAAGTGGGAAGGAATGGTGCGAGTTTCGCTCTTGTGTTTCACATTCTATGATGTTTCCCTAAGACAAGGGTTGTCTCACTCTCTCTCTAGACTCGAGCTTTCAACTTGTGTAAATTTGGGTAAATTTTAATGCGAGGACTTTAAGTGAGTCCCCTTTTTCGTTTAATTGAAACTGTACGAATTACGTAAAATTAAAACTGTTTTTACTGAAAAAATAAAAGGTCCAGATTTATTTTTACCGAATCCAATGGTTGATCTTTCTTGTCTCAATAAGTCCCTTTAATTAGGGTCCTCACCGTAAAACTCCCCATAAATTTGCGGGAAGTCTTCGTCAAGTCCTTCACGAATTTACGGGAAGTCTTCGTCAAGTCCTTCCTTCACGTGTCCTAATTAATTCTCACCTCTCATCTTCAGAGGAGCATATAGTGGCATCATTACAAAACCATTCCAAGAGCTGATAATTAGAATGAGATGTTGTCGGCATAGTCTTTCATGATTCCTCCAAATTCAACATATGTGATTTGTGTTTCATGTGGTGTTAACTAAACTTTCAACAAAAATCTCTGCAGAATCTAAAGAATTGTTGCAGCACTACAGTTTCTTCTGTTTTGTATTTTTGTTGAAACATGTTGAGGCCGTGGAATGGCGAAAGAGGGTATGATGAAAAATCATCCCATAAATAAAGCCAACAAATGAACAGTTGTACAGAGCTCATTTAGAAGTCATTTCAATTCATCTTTTGTGCAGCATAACAAATTCTTGTGAACTGTTATTAACAGTTCCACTAGAAGAAAAATCTTGTGAAAAATAAGCACAGAAAACAAGAGTGGGAGGCAGCACTTTCTAAAATACAACGGAAACACTTGTTGTCATGATAAGCCACTAAACCATAAGGCTTCAGTGGCACCTAAATTACCTTACACACGTAACAACACTTATTTTACACAATAACGTAAAGAAGACATTTTGAATGAGAGCAAATTTATGAAAATAAAGTTAAATTATATGGGACTGAATTTTATGTACATTTACAACAATAAATATTCAATTAGCTAATTTATTATCATGTTTTATTTTATTTTTATACGTTCTCGCAGAATCTTATTTTTTACGTATAAGTTTCCCATAATTTGACGTATAACAAAAAACTTTTTTATCATTCAATGATTTAGTTAAATCATACCGATTCATAACGATGACTTGTATGCCGTGTTATAATAAACCGGACCGATGGTCAAACCGAAAAAAGGACTGAATGGTTAGTTCATCGGTCAAACCGGTGGTTTACTGGTTAAACCGATAATTTAAAAATAATATAAATAAATAAATATAAATATACAAAATTATTTAATTTTTAAATTATTTAATTTTTTCAATATTTAAAATCATTCCAGTTCACCAGTTCACCGATTGAACAGTACGATTCGCCGATTCTCACCAGTTTTATATCAGTTCACTTGCAGACCGGTTTAAACGGTGAACCGAGACCGGACCAATAACCGGTTTACCGATCCCACCGACCAATTTAGTCTGATTTTTATAATATTGCTTGTATGTATGATTGAAAGATATTGTTAATAATTGAGACCTCTTGTCAAGGCATTTAAAATCATAAAATTATTTGAGGCGTGACAAGTCCCACTTGCCAACCAATATGTTAAATCGGTCAAGGCCAACAAAAAGAAATTATACTGATGAGTAGTGGTATATATTTATATCAATTTATGCACCTTAGCCTATTATTGGCATAATTACACATCCCTAGACAACATCAAAGACTTCCAATTCTAGTAACATGGTTTTAAAATAAAACAAGGAACTTGCATTAGTTTTCTTTAATCCTTGATAATCTAAAAGATAATTTCCAAACCTAGATTCTTCCTAAATTTAAAGAATAAAAATTTTCAAATTTGACAAAATCTTTGTTAGAAACCACAGGTCAAAAATTCTCAAACTCTTATAAAGAATCTTCATAGATATTTTCCTTGAATTACTATAAGAAATCATAGATTATCAAATGCACGCATCAAACAAACGAGACTCAAGTCAAAAAATACTACACAAGTGTGACACAATTTCCAATAAGTAAAATGAAATAGGTACTATTTTATGTCAAATGTAGACAGAATTATTTCTAAAAGACATTGTGAAAAGAAAATTATCACTAAAATATAAAAACTAATTCTAACAATGGAATTCTAGACGTTTTATCCTGTCAAGTCCTTCAATGAACCGAGTAAGATATATAATTGAACTACATTCAAACAAGACATACTTATTAATATCATTTAATGCCAATGCTTCCAAGCATCCACGAGAAACAAAAAATCAATGACCATTTCACATCCATCACCAAACTTGGACCAATCATTTGCCATTTTGGTCCCACGCAAACATTTTCAACGTGGTCCCGCTGATGTAAGGATTATGCAAATATATATTACGCCATTCATCGACAGTTGGACATTAGGCACATGGGTTTTCTATGCTTGGACACTACTTCAATGAAACGTACAATTATAAAAGAAAAAAAATGGTTAACTGCTATATGTAACAGGGCTTGTTTTAGCAACTGGGTACACCTACAACAAAACAGTATCGACCAACTATTCCAAGCCAATATTTTATGCTACTGAAACCATTTCATATACTCATGTCAAAGCTGATTGAAGCAAAACCTCCTTTTTACGAAAATTATTTTCCGTCGTTAGAATGCTGACCACAAAAACCAATGATTGTGAGTGGCTATTTTCAGGCCAGCCAACCAAATTTATGGGAACGAAAAGAGGATGGTCACCAACCGACTCTCTGTTGTTCTCTGATTGGTTCATTACTGTTCATGAGATTGACAACCTTAAAATAAAATTCTTTTACAGCATTTCTGCCGCCTCTTAATAAAAAAAGGTGGCTGTAAACTGGAAATGAAATGGCTAGGTAATTTCTCAAAGTTACAAGCTGAGAAGGAGAAGCTAATGCTACAATCAAAGCTAATAAAAAAATTTGCACTTCCTGCCCAGGAAAAAATTCAAAGTTGTGCGGGTGAAAAACCAGGATAACATAGAATAAGTTATTAACTTGTTTTTTCCTATATGACTAGAGCATACACTTTACAAGGACGTAGCAAGTGTTGTTAAAGGCATACCTGGGGAGACCTTTAACAACATTGGTTAAAAGAATTGTAGTAGCTTGGGATGCTTTATGGAACACAAATGACAGAGATGGATAAGGTTGCTGAAGATTCTCCTCATTCTGTAGAATTATTCTGCAAGAAATTTGGAAAACACATCATGCATAGTTCAATATTTTTTTAGAATGAACTTTCCTGCATAATGAAAATCAATAAAAATGGTTAGTAGCTAAAAACGGCCGGTGCGCCTCTTATCAAAATTCTGACCACGTGGGTCTTACTAAGATTCAGAGCATGGTCCCAAATATCTTAGCGAAAAATGACGATGATACTGAAGACATATTGCCGACTCAACAAGGGAGGTGGCATCAACCCATTACACAGATCACAGTTCATATATTGACTGGCTAGATCCCAGCGACGATATGTGGGGCAAATTTTTTTTCTCGCCAGATCAATTCTGGTAACAGACTTTTTAAAAGGGCATAAAGTAAAACAAGGTGATAAACTTCGTCGCAAGTCCGTACCTTCGGTTTCAGGAGCTTTTGACTGTCATTAAAGTACTGGTTAGGATGGTTAATTCCAGCATCATTTGACGAGCCATGAACGGCTTCAAACGTGAGCGTACATGCCAGCTGTTGTCGTGTCAATTTATCAATCTCTATGCTAAACTAATAATATAAGCGTGAGAAAGCAAACTGGAGACAGCAATTTGATCTGACAACCTGAAAATGTCTATTTCGCACTTTATCCATTATGTCCTCTACCGCACCACTACTGACTCCCATTTTGCCAAGTGCGGCCCTCAAGTTTTCATCACTGTCATTGATAAATTGGTCAGTTGAGACATGCCGTTTGTCGATGAAGTCATATTCATGTGGAAACTTCTTATATAATAATTTCAAAACAAGTTCAGAGAAATGACCTAAAATGCCTATATGGACAGCCATGATGGTCTCCAACGCCAGGAGTTGATGAGATGACCTTTTGGCAAGAATAAGGAAGATAATCCTGAAAAGAAAGCAACAAAACTTTTTTCAGTCACAGTCCATTCCCGAATTTAACACAATTGCAAGGGCAGAACACATAAATTTATTAAGAGTTACAAGATAAAAACACAACTCTTGAGACCTCAATGTTTTTCTTCTTTGTATTTCATGTAAATACCATTTCTGTGCTTCTTACAGAAGACAGGATAGAATTGCAATGCATCAATAGCAATTAAATAAAATACTGCTAGTACACAACTTACCGCTCTCTTCCCTTCTCTTCCATAATTATGGCGTATGGTGTATGCATACTCCTTGTCAAACCTCTCTGCCCCAATCTATAAAACAAAATATCAAAAGAAAAGGTAATAATTGTTAAGTTTCGTATCCAAATGGAACACAACAAACAGGAACAGACTGCAAGAAAATATGACAAAAGAACATGAGAAATGAGCAAATTCATAGTCTAGTTTTGGTAAATCGTACAAGTAACAGGATCCACTTGTTGCATTGTACAAGGCAGAGCCAAATGAAACAAGGAGAGGAAAGAAGTTTTCACGCAGCGAAGACCACAAAATTTTAGTAAGCGTACAACTACCTTTTGGGAGAACTCGGATTTCCAGAATGCAAGGGCATCTTCCAAATTCAAACCAACAGCCTAACAAGCAGAACGATCAGAACAATTGCTGGTGTCAAAAAAAAATTAAAAAGAAAAACACTGTAGATTGGATCAAGTGAATATCAAAAGTACACAACATGATCAATGACACGTCAAGCATAATTTGAATATTCATGTGAATGCATATTAGAATGCCAAAAGAAAGTGTGTGCAATAAATGCTCGCAAGGACAATGGAGACCGATGGCATTTACGAAACAACAGTGAAAAATATTTTCATATGCACTAATGAAATATAACCTTAAGAAACAAACCCAGTTGCATCCTCCCTCCGTGCTTTAAATGATGATCCTCTCTGAGCTGCAAGAAAGAAAAGAATATCACATACAGGCCAGAAGAAACATTGCAGGGGAGGGGTAAATAAAGGAATAGTAAGCTACACTGAAAAATATTAAACAATTAATTAGAACTACTTACTTTATCAAAAAGATGGCGCATACAAAGGGGGAATGAACTCTTAGCTACTTGGTCGATGTCCTTAAGTGATATCTCACCATATTCTTTCGGCTGAAAAGATGATCAAACAAATACATATTTCACATAGTAGACTAAAAATGGACGCGAGAAAATAAACGGCAGAAATGACCACATCATTAAGTACCTGAGAATAATCAGGTCCCAAATAGCTGGAGCAAAGTGCTTCCACAATCTAAAGGATATCAATAAATATGTCAAGCCTGCATATAAATCTAAAGAAAAGTAGGATTCAAGAATAGTACTCACAGGAGCTAACCGATCATTCTCATTTTCTCTAATAGTAGTCCATTTCCTGCAATAGTTCCACTTACATGTCAACAAAAATCACTTAATCTGAAATTAATCCCATGCTTTGAAAAATACAAGCATATATTAGGACTTCACAGTTTCTTCTTCCAATATATGAATGAGAAGAACAAAACTGAAAACAAGAGTGCAAATTTATAAGCATCATATAAACAATAACCTGTTTGTCAGGATGAGAGCCTTCGAAAGAAGACTTCGAAATTGTGCAGCAACAAGAGGAACGATCTAAATGAATAGAAGACAAGCAATCAGATCAACTTTACCAAATATAAAAAGCCAAATCCTATTGAAGCAAACATATAACAGCACCTGATTCATGCCAACATAGGCATAACCCTTGCTAATAAAAACTCTTCGATTAGCTACTAGTTCTGGAACTTCTTCAAATGGAACCTTCAACAAAAGAAGTGCATGTCAATAAAATCGAACTGAGACAATATGATTACACATGAACTATCCTCAGGTTCAAAGATGAAGCATAACTAGCAATGAAAATTTTAGAAAAGCAATTTATGATGAAGAAGATGAACCTTATAGAAAATGTCTGAAGCTGCAAAAGAAAGGCAAGCAAAAGAATAAAGAAAATATTAAAATCATACACAAAATAAGAAGATATGTATCAATGCTGACAATGGTCTTAAAACAAAAGGATATAATATGTGAAGATGAACGACACTCAATTTGCTACTTAAAGCAAAACTACTTGTCCTCGTTGGGTAATAGATTATACTTAGATTCCTTTATTGAGGCTGACAATCAGTTCCAAAGACAATTTCGGAATGGAAACATTAATAACTAGCATTCTTGTCTATCCATTTGTGTTATACTTTACCACTCAAAAGTGTCATGAACCTGAGAGCAAAATTTGACTATTCATGATACTCTCTGCTCCACCTTATATTACTTTATTTCCGACTTAAATCTACTATTTGGGAAATGAAAAAAAAGGCTAAATTTTATGCGAATAAACACAATTTAGATCTATAGAAACAATGCAGTGAGATTCCAGAGAGCAACCCCTAAAGCCTAATGAAAAACAAGTCTCTGATCTTACCAGAGGGTAAAGGCGAACCAAATGAACGGGCAACTTGACCCAATTTTTCCTTAGTGCTCTGTCAACAAAAACATTAATCACATGTTTCCTAATAAAATGCAAACGTGTTAACTAAAAATTAACTTCACTGTCCCAACCTCAAATTCGGCATTGCTAACCGGCTTACACGGAAGATCAAATTCCGCCATTACAACTCTCTGCAAACCCGCAAAAAACAAAGTAATCAATCAACATTAATCTCAACCGAACAACAAATAAACCAATAAAAATCACAAATAGACCAACTTGAGCCTCAGCAGTTTGGAGACGAAATCTGTATCGAAAAAGTGCAATCTCCATTGACAAAAACCACTTCCTAAGCTCCTCACTTTTGAACAAAAAAACAATATATTAGCAAACACAAATTAGTCCGAAATCAAATAAATACAAAACAAATTAATCAACAATTAAATCAAAATTGACGAAACTTACGTTCTACAATACACAAGACGAAGAACAAAATGAGAAATTACATCCTTATTAAAAGCCTCTGTTGAGTCAACGTGTCTCATATTTGCTTTCCACAATTCTATAACCTATAGATAAAATTTGCGAAAAAAATTAAAAATTAAACATTAATTTCAAGCGGAAATAAACATGAAAAAATTATTACTAATTTTTCGATGTCATCTGGCTTTTTGCCGCGAGATAATCCGTCCTCGAGTCCTTTAAGTACTGCAAACAAAGAATAACTTAATAATTTTCTGAGAAGTTTAAAAGAGATTAAAAAATGGTGAAAATAAAAAACCTTTGAGGCGATCAATAGCGTAGAGCTCGAAATCTTCGAGTCTGACTTCGAGAGATGGAGCGGAACGGTAGAGAGGGATAGTAGAAACGATGTCGTTGTTTGATTGAGGTTTCCAATGAGGTCTAATGTTCTCCATTTCGATATTTTAACTGCCAATAATTTTCTCTCTCATTTCTCTGTGTTTGTTTTCTCAACTGTTAAATGTGGTGATTTTTGTTTTGCGCGCCAAATGAGAAAAAAGGCGGGAAATATTTAGTAAGGCCCAGTTGAAATTCACAGGCCCACTGAGCTTTTGCAATGGTCCTTGTCAATCCCTTTAATTATGAGAAAATAGATTTATAAGAGCATCTCCAATACTCTTAGCTAAATTTAATGTTAATTTTAAGTTAAATAATTTAAAAATAAAGATTCAAATTGTATATGTTCTCCAATCTAATTCTCTATATTGACTCTTTATTTTTTTAAAAATTAAAAATCAGTTATTAATTTTATTTTTTAAATGTTTTATCACGTTATAGGATTTTCATCAAAGTATATTCGATCTGTGAAAGAAAAGCAAGACAGAAAATTGAATCATTTAAGCAAACACTAAACTTACAAATAAACGAACACAAATTGAACCACAAAATCTAAAATCATAACCACTACAACTTTTGTACAGAAGTTAAGTTTCCAATTGTTGGAATTGGAACAGAAACTCTAGCAGGCTCTCTTTCTACGGCTATGGCAGGTTTGGACCAAGAGGGAGTTGTTGAAGACTATTGTGAACCACGAAGTTGATTAACTGAGCTTCTACCTGGAAGTAATGGTGCAGAGCCAGAATCAGAGTTTGGAAAGGATGGAGTAAATGGTGTGGCTAAAATAAAAAACCACCAAGCTGATTAACTGAGTTTCTACCAAGAGATTATCGTGCAGCCAAAACAAAAAGAAATCGTAAAACCAAAACCCATTAAATTAAAATCGTAAGGAAATGTTACTTTCAATGGATTTTTGGCTAACGTGTGAATTGTAGAGAAGAATGAATGGATTTTGGTTTAACCCATTAATTTGAAAGAAGATTAGAGTAGAGAAGAGCATAATAGGAAAATTGCTCTTTTTTTCCGGCTAACATTAGTGTTTGAAGAAGAATTTTGTTTTATGTTATTTTGTTTTAGTGTTTGAAGAATGAATGGAGAGTTGTTTAATCATCTTTAAAAGTGGAGAGTTAATAAAGAGATTTTTAAAGAAAGCATTGGAGTTTGCTTTTTAACTCTCTATTTTAAAGAAATGTTATAGTTAAAAAGTAGGTTGGAGTTGCTCTAATAATTGTACCATATAATTTATTGTAATATCTTCTTTTTTATAATAAATATCATCAAAAATTTCTTCATGTAAAATTTCTTCATATTTACAGCATTTTGATTGATCATATGACTTACAGTAAAATGTTTTGTTCTAACATTAATCATTTAGTTGAGACCGTCAAAAACTTCTCTGTAAGCTCAAAAATACAACTTCACAGTAATGTAATGCCATCCATTCTCAACTGATTCTGCTGCCAGAAACATGAAAACAAGCCTTTATTTCAGCAAACAGCCTATGCGTAAGAGTTGGTAAGAACTTACAAAGATGAAGTAAAGGACGGAATAGATCTATGGTTCTATTTGATAAAAGTTGATAAACAAGTTTTTCTGTTTCCTCAATTGGCCATATCTAAGTTCGCTATTCATACTCCTAATCTAAGTTGTACATATCAAGAAGGATATGGTGTTTGCCTTATAACACACGAAATCTTCAAAATTCTGCGTCCAGTTTGGTAATCTATATATTTCAAACTGGTAAGAAACAAAGTTGCAGAGAGCTTCCTCCAGTATACTAGTTTAATTAAGCACATAAAATTTAAACAATTTCCATGGCAAATAACTCATGCCTGCTGTTTGCTAGAACCCGTTCTCTGTAGCAAAGCACTAGTCGCACTGCGGGTTCTTGAGAAAAGTGTCGGCCCAAACCAGCTTGAACCTCCGTTCTTTGGTTCCTCCGCAGCACGAGTTCCATTAGAACTACCGAATGCATCAACCACTCCTGAAATCCCAGGACTCCTCTGAAAACAAATAGAAAATGAGTTCCATGAGACAACAGGTATGCACATGTTTCAGGAAGATTGAAATAGAAATTCACCTGCTGGCCTGAGGTTGAGACCGAGCTGGTGTCTTGCTGGGAATGTTGAACCTAGTAAGAATCAAGCAAAAAGTGTCATGACGAAATTAGGCATAAATTTACAAAATCATCATGGCACTTGTGGCATACAAGAATGATGCTAAGTTGCACCAATAATATACAAGAAAATAATCGACACATCCCAACAAACCATGATATTGAAATTTTGCATCAAATACAAGCAAAGAACAAGCTAAACTTCCAAACCTCGACAGATCCATCAAAAGGAGTTGACGGCTCAATTGATGTTGGAGATGGAGGCGGCAAAGAGGCAAGCTGTTGAAAAATTGATAAAAAGTGTAAGAATAGTGACTGCCAATCATGATTAAAATATAAAGTATGCCTTTACCATAGCATAATGGATGAGAACAAAATAATAAAAGAAATTTTATCATGGCTAGTTTGATAATGCAACAACTATACTCGCAGTGTGGAACTAAATATTATTCAATTATATAGTAGTTGGTCTTCGTTATGAAAATATCAAATTATAATTTTTCTCTTTGATGTTATCAAAGAGGGGTGGCTGAATAGATGAAAAGCTCCTTTGCTTCACAATTTTATTCAATATATATTCTATAAAATAAATATTTATGCAAATCAATTGTACAAACAAAAACATTATAATTCCAGAATGAATAACTTTACAGTTACGTCAACTGCGTATCCAACTTTTCTTTCAAGGAAAAAGGAAAAGCACAAAAAAAATAAAAATTACTTCGTCTGAGCCAACCAATGAAATTTATAGATGAATTTCTTTTATTTAAACAACCCTAGCTTAAAATGAAGCAAAAGATTTCTCAGAGTACTATGGGTAACACTATCGGATAGAGAAACATTACCTTGGATGTGAATGCTATTCTTGAATTGGATGATGCAGTCTTCGGAAAATGCAGAAGCAAAGAAGGTCATAAGAAAAAGATTTATTATAACAAAAAACTGAATGCATTTTTTCCCAACTGCACATACCTGCATATTCTGCTCAACCATGTTAACTTCCATATTGTTTGCAATATCAACCAACCTCTTTACACCGAGGGTTGTCAAATCCTGGACAGAAAATCAGAACAAAAAAATTACCATTGAGAGAGCTCAAACAAGACATACTGACAGGACCATGTAAGGTAACTTTGATACATATATACCTGTTTCCCTTCTATCCTGCTAATTTTTTCTTCCTAAGACAGTAAGAAATAATTATTAGGCTTTTGTTTTACAATAAGAGAAGATCCAAAAGTAGGGATATGAAGCAAACGTAGTCATTTAGATTACTCACTAGCGTTTCAACTACATTACGAACACTTCGAAAACTATCACCAATCCTTGCCGACTCATCTCGCAATTCGGTAACCTGCAAAGTTGCAATTTTCAAATTATTACAGGTGTTCTATTTTGAGGAAGCTAGGAAGCTTATTATATAGATAAGACCCACCTTTTCTTGGGTGTCAGCAGTGAGTCGTGCAACCTCATTCAAGTTAGAATCCACACGATCAATATCCGAAGAAAGTTGCCTCCTTGTTTTCTGTGCAACATTAAAATATTATTGACATACACGACATAACAACCAAATGTTTAGTTGCACCTGGTAAGGTACAATGTCAGAACTAGCAATAAATGAAATGTCACCAGAAGAAAACCCCATACAGCATTCACAATTTTTCCTTGCTATATATTTTAACAGATTCTGGCTATAAAGATGTCTATTAAAATTCAAAGAAAAACAAATGGGACCGGCAAAGGGAAAACGGCGAACCAAATCTAACAAAATTCAGCAAGAAATTTTTCTTCATGCTAACAAGATTTCAGTCCAGGAAGAAAGAAAGAGATTGAGCTGATTGGACAGAGAGCTTCATAGTTCAGCTACAAGTAAGGCCAGCGACTCAGGAAGAAGTAATCCTGCTTGAAAAACTTACTCGGATTGAAGCATAAACATTTTCAAGTTGTTGGGCTATAGTAGTGCAAGCATCTGACAAGCCACGCCTAGTTGCAAACATCATATCAGGAAGCTTCCAACCCTGAAAAATTAAAGAAAATAAATACGCAGCAACTTGGGGGATAGAGGATCACTTGTTCTTTTGCTCATAATTTCAAAATCAATCTGTATTTGAAAGTCATAAAGAAAACTACCAAGTGTCTATTGATAAAACTCAGCTACAAAACAACCCAACAGAGGATATTAAGTTATGTAATACATAATTTGATATCATATTTTACTTAACAACAGATGAGCTAGGAAAATGATATCAGATTTCACGGAAAATTAAGAAATTTGAGCTATCTATTTACAGTGCTCCCTGACAAGTTCTTGAAAATAATTCCAGTAACCTAGCAACGAAGGAGACCACCCTCCCTCTAGAAGAATGAGTATGCATGATCATTGATCAGAACAACAATTTAATACCAAAAGTTCTTCCAATAAAACGAAGTCCATTACCTTTAACCAAACATAGCCATATCCCACTACCACGACAATAACAACTACTCCATATTTTGAAGCACCTAATATTATGAAACATTCAAAGAAAACACAACATTAGTTATAAAGTAACAGTATGTCCGTCAATACATTAAATAGTCGGCAGATGAATGACAAATAAATTGTCAAAATTATGCACGGAAGAAAAATCCATGAATGATACAGCAAAATACCCCAACCTTTTCCACTTGAAGATAAAATAATTGTATTTGGTCTGTTTACGGTTAACATTTCTATCTCCTGCCTCAGACTATTAACCTGAAAAGGTAAAACAAGAAAAAGTTTCCAAAAATATAATCATCTCCATGTCCAAAACAAAGACAATTAGAGCAAATGAAGCCTTAATCATCGCAAACACTTCTAAAGAATAAGTTCCCAGAGATTTTCGAATTTCAAAAAGCAAGCATAGACATATAACCAAAAGCAATGCATTTTCTTCCTCAAACTAACATCTATATTCAATCGGCAACACAAGGTTGAAATACAAAGTACAAACCTGAGCCATCAAAGAATCATTCCGCGGCTTGCTAGCTGATGAAGAAGGATCACTTTTAAGTTGTCGGAACGCAATCTACCACAAAAGTGAACCATAATCATCGAAAACAATATCACTAGTGCAAACAATTTGACCTTGCAAGTTCACAAACAGCATATCATCTTCAAGAACACAAGTAATTGTTACTAAAGAAAAAAATTAAACAAGGCAGAGAAACAAAACGATGAACTTCATATCCATAAACACGGAAAATTAGTAGAATCAACAATGTCATAATCACTATAATGTAATGCAGAATTGAACATTTAATGCTTCAGTAAATACACAACGCAGCAAAAAATAAACAAAGCCGTTCAAAGTAAACCTAAAAAAATCGGACATCAAAAAATTTCATTTAACCTAAAACAGTCGCGTACCTTAAATGCGCCGGAGACAAAACTAGGAACCTCAGGCATACGTCCTTCTCTCGCAAGAACCGAACCGAAAATTCCTAAGTAGAAAAAGAAAATCACTCAAAACTTAACAACATCGAGGAAAACAAAAATTAAAACTAATTAAGTAGTGAAGTAAACAAAAATACCTGCGCCAACGAGAATCGTTAGCTTTCCGAGAGAGAGAGCCATGGGGGTTGGATCAATCTGGAGAAGAAATAGACGGCGCGGATGAGGTGGGGATTAAAGCGAGTGATGACGTTGCATGAGTGTGATTGGTGGAGGTTTGAGATCAGGGAAGTCAGAGAGGAGTGTTTCAACTATCAGGTGAGTTTGTTCAGTTAACTACAACCCTATTTTGTGTTTCTTGGAAAATCGGACTGGGGTTTTAAATTTACGGATTTGCCCTTGTCGTCGTCGAATATGCTTGTGGAGTATGTGAAATTACTTGTATAGGCTCTTGGTGTGGGCGGATTGGTTTTTGACTTTTTGCGGGGATTGTTGTGACACGTCTGTGATGGTTGGTGGGGCCTGGAAGAGTTGGGGTTAAAAACAGATTAGGTCACTGAATTTTAAAGAAATATTCAATTTAGTCACTAAAGTAATTTGTTTTCTTAGAACAATATTGAACTTGCAAAACTTCGCACGTATTGCAAAAGTTCAAAGATTTTTTTTAACTTACTCTCACTTCCAAAAAAATTCATCATTGATTGACGCAATTTGGAAAAAACTCATTAAACCTATCACTATTTCATATCACTCAAACTTAATATCTGATTTTACTACAGTATTTGAATAATCATTCTTGATTATATTTGATTTTAACATGACTTACAAAACTTGTTTCTCAAATTACATGTTTATAAAAAAAAATAAATCCATTTTTTATGCAAAACTCTGTCATCTTCATTCTAGTTTAATTTCTACAAAGAGGACTGAATGTTACAAATTAGTCAGATCAATGTACTTGGTCAAATCATTTAAAGAAATTACAATTCTATGAATTTTCGTCGCATCAATAGGTTTTGTTCATGGTTCAAATATGGATGGGTTCTAAATATAGGTTTCAACAACAGTGAGATTTTTTTGAAAGTTTGATATCAATTATCGATCATCAAAGTTTTGGGTTTTGCTCAATTTTCATAACATATTTAATTTTGATGCAAAAATGGGTCACAATGAAAATGGGTGTAAAATTTTGCAAGTTAAATTTCTATCTTGAAAAAAAAAGTTTTAGTGACTTCTTTGAACATATCTCTAAAGTTCAATGACCAACAGTGTTTTTAACCGGGAGGAGTGGTCCGTCCATATAGTTTGGAAAGTTAGTGTTGGGTCGAGTCTTGAGAATTGGATGCTAAGCCCATTTTAAATTAAAGAAAAATTTACATTACATCTATTATAAATTTACAAATAATTA
The DNA here is from genome assembly GCA_948193385.1 of Breynia disticha f. nivosa. NCBI lineage: Eukaryota > Viridiplantae > Streptophyta > Magnoliopsida > Malpighiales > Phyllanthaceae > Breynia > Breynia disticha. The sequence goes on from CANYCX010263671.1 coordinate 21,712, forward strand.
GGTAAACAATGCGTTTTGAGTTTGAAACTATAAGAATCCCAGTGTTTTTTTATTCATTTTTGTTTTTGTCAGATTCTAATTCATTAATTGTATGAATGTCCTATTTCATTTTTTAAAATGCAAAAATGTCACTTTTTTGTTCTCTAAAAAAATAACATTAATGAAAAACAATTAACACTAAACACCTGACATTTTTATAATTGCGAACTCAAAATTGGGCATTCATATAATTGACGAACTTTGAAATAGCATAAACAAAAATTAACAAACATACTCTGACATTCCTATAATTGAAAAAACAAAAATGACAATTCTTCTAATTTTTCGTATTTACATTACATCAACCGTAAATATATACCAGGCTCAATAAAAAATATTTAAATATATTTAGAAGTTAATTAAACTAGTCGATGGTGTTAGTAAATATATTTTTAAAAAAATATGAGAAGTTTAATTTAAAAAAAAAAGTAGATTACAAAATAAATTATAAAAATACATACCATAAGAAAAAAATAGTATTAATATGTAAATTATAATAGAGTTAAAAGAAGCTTTTGTAATTGAGTTTCTATCCTCGATATATTTTACCATGTTAAACAAATTTAATACCCCATGCACGACATGTCGTTATCGAGTCAGATTGTGCAATGGCAGACTGACAATTCACACTGTCAAATGAACTTGTCCAATTTAATTCTGCTTTTGAGAGTTTAATCTCTAATTGTATTTTTATATTGACAACTCTGTGTGATGTTTGAGTTGTGATGGTTAAACGAACTGAGAATACGGTAGCTCATTTATTTATCCGAACTGCGGGTCCTTTCCAGGATCGTCATTATTGGGGTTCGCCCGTCGATTGTATTACTACTAGCTCTCTCCGTACAGTTAATATGGTTTGACTAAAACAAACACCCCATACAAGGCAAGCCGCCAGCACTTGCTGAACCTAATTAATTATCACAGCAATTTGTTAGAAGTTTGGATCAGATCAATTAGTGTGTTACTACTCTTTCTTCCCAAACTACAATATGAAAAAAAGCAAACCAAATAAACTATTTTCTCTAAATAAACTCAATATATTTGGATTTGAATGAAATAAATTGTATTTGTGGCAGTCATTGCTGATATTACATGAAAAAGGTAAGGTTACCTTCTCTCACATGTGTCGTTCGTTAAGAGAATGGTAACGACATTACTACTATAGTAGCAGAACCAATGAACGTTAGTGAGACACGAACGTTCATTGATCATCTAGATCCATCCTTGAGAAGCACATTAGATAATGTACAAAGATTTGTCTAAGTGACTAGCGATCCTACCTAACTCAAAGGGAGTTGTAGATTTGCATCTGACTCAATATATGCTCAAAATTATCCGTAGATTTTTCTATTGAATGTGAATGTATTCCTTCGTACGTTGTCACAACCATTGTCTCGTCCTTGCTTAATCGCTGAACTTGCTTTTTTACGTTGCATCCTTGATGTGTACAGCGGTAATAGCTTCTGTGAAACCAACAAAAATGAAAAGGAATCAGAATTCGATAAAGAATTATGATACGATACGAACGATATGTGCAAATAACAATATTTGATCAGAAAAATACAACAGGATTACGATACGTCCAACCCGAGAGAACTTAATCTAGTTCACCTGGGAAATTTGTTGTTCTTGACGGCCTTTTGGCCATACTTTCTCCATCTATACCCATCATCAAGAATGTCAACTTGACTCCTTGTTTGAAAAGCATATCGAGGCTTTCTTATCTTCTTCTCCCCTTTCTTCTTTCCCATCTTCTCTTCATTCTCAGATTCACCAAAGCTTCTTTTACCCTGAGAATTTTTCTCAGCACTGACTTCCACTTGTTCATGATCATTTGGCATGAGCCCTAAGAACCCATTTCCCTTATTACCATCAAAGTCTGATCCACCAATATTGCTCAGTGAGATTGAAGAAGACGATGTTGTTGGGGACGAGAATGGGAACAGTGATGAGAAGGTTTCCATGGGAGAGGTAAGGAAGCAAACTATACCTAATAAGATATATATATATATATATATATATATATCGAAGTTAGACTTTGGTTGTAATGGAAATGTTGGGTTCATATCAGTGTATATATAAAAGTCAGGCGGCCTGATGGCTGGTTTTACTTTTACCCAACTCTTTTGTCGTTTAATTGGTGGCGTAGACGGCACGTAAATGGAGAGACCGCTACAGATAAAATATAAGTGAAATATTCACTCTATTAATTATTTGTGCTGTATTTATTTAAAATTTTAAGCATGTGGTTTAATACAAAATAGTTCTTTTTAATGTTTTTGTTATAAACTCATGAATATGCATGCTTAGTTTAATTTGAAGCTCAATATTTCAGCATATTTGTCTCATGACAGTGTTTTAAAATTCGGTTCAATTAAAGACTCAAATTAAGATTTGAGTCATATTGATCGGATTAAGAATTGAGCCATTAGATTATTGATTGGTTAAATTATTAGGTTATTGGTCTGATTGAATAAATAATTATATAAAAGATATTGTAATTTAAGATAAATTAATTATTAAATATCACTAAAATTATGTAAACCGGTTGATTAGCCAGATTTTATGTTCAATAGGCTAAGTTTTTTATTCGATCAATCGGGTTATATGTTTTATCAAATTTAATGCATTTACGACCTAGTTTAACTATCGAACCGATCTAGGTTTTAAAATATTGTCTTGCTGTATATAGAATCAGTAACGGGACGACGATGGGTGCGACCGCACCTCATGCTATGTTTCTTATATAGAACCTCTATTTATTACCATGTTTTTTCTATATTATCGCTCTTTTTATCGTATGTCGTTTTTTTTTTGAACCACGAGGTATCCTGGACACCTCAGATTAATCCTCGTTCGAGCCGGGCAAGACCACAAGGGCATCAAAGCTCTCCCAACCAAGTTTTAATGTAGCTGCGTACACAAGACTCGAACTTAACATCAGTTGATCTACGTGTTTGGTAGTATCGTATGTCGTTTTATACTTCTTTAGTTTCGTTTATTTTCACTCTTACTAAAAAATTTCTAGATCACTGTATTGAATCAACTTTGTGTGACATAAATATTCTATATAATCATGTAATACTAAGTTTCAAGAGGTCTAGAATCCCAATTATGCACTATTCATAGTCCATTCTCGTCTGACGACACGTACTAGCCTGATTCTGAGGACACCATTTTTTTTTAAAAAAAAAAAGTTCAACCTTTTGTTCCTCATCGAGATGAATGTTCAAAAATGGAATGCATTATTCTTTCTTAAGTTGGATTAGAAACAGAGACCATTATGGTCGTTTCACCATTAAAAGACAATAGAGCTGGTGAAAAAATATACACGTGGCTTTGAATACTGTTGTGAGTAGTGTCGGAGGAGAAATAATGGAACATGTGCTTTGAAAGTCAGGCCAAACGGCCGCCCCGTGGTTTGTTTGACCGTCCGTACGTTTTTTCCCCTCCATTCTTCATATGTTATTTAATCGCCAATGAACTGAAATTTGATTGAATACGTTGATATTTGGAGTATTGATCAACTGTTTAAGATTTATTTTACTAAAAAAAAGTAAGACGGACTCAGAAAATCTGGATTCGTCTCACCTAAGTTGTCCATATAAAACGATTTGTACGTCGTATTGAATACGGGAAATGGTGCGAATCAACGTTATTTTTTCCTCTTACAATCAGCGAAATACCGCACGAAATTATTGCGGCAAAAAAAGGAAGAGCCACAACATTGATCAGTGCTCGTTTGCACTGGGACGAGGCGCTTACAGTGGGAAAACTGATGATCCGTGTTGGGTTTTCTCCTTGGAATTGACCAATTTGTCTTCTTTGAATCCATTATTAGTGACATATTGTTGGAAAAAATTGAAAAGAGATGCATGCATTCAATTCTCTTTCACAAAACCTGATCATTGTTCACATAGTCATGTAGGTTTTACGTGCAAACAAATATGTAACATGTCATAAACAAAACAATTTGTCCGTTCTTTTATCGTGTATATTTTTACAATATCTTTTTTATTGTGCATTTGTAACCCCGCATTCTGTCGCTTTTTTCCATTTTTTTGAACTCAATTTTTTTTTTATTTTTTTTAAAAAAAATTCTGAATTCGTCACAAAAATACCGGAGAAAACATTATGCACGAGCAGAGTTGATTGATGCCGATGATCACTCTTGAAGCATTTAATGTTTACGAAGACATTTAACTTTGTCATTATTTGTCACCTGTTTGTCAACATATACTCTGAAATGGTTTCAATTATGCCTTATGGTTACATTATCCTAACATTTCCTTAAAACCATCATGCATCTTCTAATAATAGTATTTTTTTTTGTCTGAATTACGAGGTATTTTGGACGCTCCATACTAATTCTCGTTCGAGTCAGGTAAGATCATAATGGCGACAAAGTTTTTTCCAACCGAGTTTTAACGTAGCTGCATACCTATAATTCGAATTCGAGATCTCTAGTTAAGCTATAACAATTTCACGCCAATTGATCTACAGAATCATTGATATGTTATAATAATTATAGTACTCCATTAATACATTATTATTTCTAGCTACTTGTTCAAACTAAGACTTTGACTAAATGGAATTTTCTTCAACACATCAATACATCATGCATTGTCTCGTGAAAACTCCTAAAAGAAAGATCAATTGGTGTTTTGGAGTTTGAGATTTCAGTTTATACTCTTTGAATTATTGCATTAACATTTAGGTTGAGTTTATTCGATGAAAAATAAGTTTTGGGATAAAATATTTGTTCATAAAAAATAAAGTTTAAATTTTATTTTTAGTGTTTAGTTACCATATGAAAAACCAACCAAAAATATTTAAAATTTATGTAAATAACAATATCAATATATATAATAAAACTTAAAAAATTAAAATATAATATTAGACATTTTATATAAGCAAGTGAAAAAAAAAATATTTTTTCAAAACAGAAATTCATTTTGTTACGAAAGTTCTTTAGATAAATTGTTTTTGAATTAACCAAAAATAATTTTATTTTTTTATTCAAAAAACAAAAAAACTGGTCAGTAATGCCATTGATATCAAAATGCTGTAGTCAAACTGGAATTGGCCACTGTCTAATATCTTACGTCAAGCTAATAGAGACGGCTGTGACTGGTCAACATATTAAATTGGTCATTTCCATCGCCATCGTCATCTTAATGCAGAAATGCCAGCAGATTAAAGCCAGACACCACCTAACTCAAATACCTTTTATCAGGAGTTTAGCGGTAAATGAAGTTAACCAACACATAGAGAGTACGTGGTTCGATCTCTATAGCGATACGTTTTTTGGTTTGAGCCATCAGTATCCCTGATCTATTGAGCCAAAACTAATTTAGTTCGGAGGGAAGTTCTATGTGGTTAGGTCTATGTAGCCATACTAAGAGAGACATACATGTTCTAATATGCTCGCTGGACAGATCTCTTAAAACTCTCTACCCTTAGTTCGTAGCTAATCCGATTCTTTTTTTTTAAATTTAGTCCAAAAAAAACTATCTAACTGCACCATTTACGACGAAGCTTCTGCAGTTGCTGGTGAAAACCATAATTATTCTGGTCAAAAATTGCACACGTTCAAGATTTCCCAATATTATTAATTTATGTTTTCTTCTAGAGTTCTTTTTTTAATATAATTTTGGCCTAGTTAAAGATAAATGAGTTTCTTTGTATATTGATAAAATTAACTTATTTATTTTTATATTTGATCCATGTTTTCAAAAAAATAAACGGTATATTTTTTTATTTATGGAAATTGCTTGCATAACAAAAATCAGGTAAGATTTTCTTAAGAAAAATAAATAATAATTACTATTTGATTCCTAAATTTATCTCATAAAATATTTTAATTAATTATTAATGAGAATAATTATATAAATATATATATTAATTTATAAAAATACTAAAAATTATCTACTTCTTAATAAGTATAATTTAAAATAAATAATATTTATTATACTTTCAAAAATAATTCTCAATAATTTTTTTTAAATCCTGTAAATTCTACTAATTTTAAAATAAACGAGTCTTTACAAAATAGTCAATGAGAAAAAAATTGCAGAGAACAACTTGAATGCTTTACTTGTGCATGAAGATATCCTTATTTAAGTTTTTATATGATGTTCATCTAGATCTTGAATTTTAACACATCACCTCTGCTTTTACATGGTCAATATTATAAGCTTTGAAAATTAATTAACATGTTCCAAACAATTTGAATTTGTGTCACGACTTTTCCTTTTCCAAGTAATTTCGTGTGGGTGTTACGCATGGTGAATTGGAAATTTTGTAAATTGTATTTATCTTGTAATGACTCACAATTCGATAATGATAGAGTGATGAATTGCTCCCGAAAAGGAATCTATTGATTTTCTTCTAATTGGTTGGACCGTAGGTGTGATGATTTATTTTACGGACGATGTCTCTGGTTTAAGTCTATGATGGCTCAGCTGCGCCAAAGAAAACAATAAAATAAGCATTTGACTCCTTCATGCATGCTCCACTTGGTCGGGGAGTATAGCTTAGTAGGTAGAGTTCCGCTCTTGCAATTGGGTCGTTGCTATTACAGGTTGGATGTCTATTTGTCCAAACGGTAATGATACTATCTTGTACCTAAACCGGTGACTCACTTTTTCTAAGCAATGGGAAAAAAGACCGTAACATGCCAATGAATAAAGCAGAAATTCTCTCTTTTTATAAGCAAAGTTTTTAATGAGAGTGACGGTACAAAAGAAACGTTAGACTAATCATTAGACTTTGGTTGATAAAAGAAGAATAAAATAGTATCGTACGATATTGAATTGTTTTTATTACTCTAAATTATATCTTTTATATAAGGCTAATATATATATTTTTAAAAAAGGCCATGCATATTTGATACCGATAGAATAGGCAGAGAGAGTAGAAAACAAACTAATGTGTGAACCACCTAATCTTGGAGAAAGATTAAGGCTTAATTTGTTTGCAATAAATAATTTTTATAAAAAAATAATAATTTTTAAACATTTGGTATCTATAAAAAATAAACGAACAAAATTTTAAATTAAAATTTAACGATTTTTTTTTTCTAAACAAATCATTTTTTGGATCTAAATCTAGGAATTTTGACCAAGCATAATAGTTTATCTTAAAACTTGCATTTTAGCGGACAAGTATCTTCTTTTTTGGTGCTTACCAGCATTTACGAAGCGGATTGTATTCGTGCCGCTCTTACGGTCGATTTTAATTAACGAAATCCTTATTTTTCCAAAAAAAAGCCATTCAATCGAAAATACCCTTTTATCTTGAAAAAATATAAATATTTGGAAAAGAAAGAAAATAATAGTATTAACTTCTTTTTTGTTGAACACATACAACATTGCAACTCCCCATAATTATCCCATACTCAATTTTGCAATTTTATAACATTTTTTTCATTATTATATTTCAAGTCGTGACCATTTTTTATCATCATTTTGAGCTCTAAATTAAATCATGTAATTTTTATTAGCATTTTTATTTCAGTTACACTCAATAAGGAAAAAAAAGATATCTACTCATGCAAAAATTTTATCCAAGTTGAATCTTTGAAGGAAAGTAAAATCTTGGACAAAGAATTTAATGTCAAGGAAATTATGAAAAAAAATAAATCCATGTTTGGAAAATTTAAGCCGATGAGAATAATTCCAATTAACAATACTAAGAATAAAGTATTGTCCGTAAGTTCGACAGTAAAGAGGGTCTAATACACTGAGAGTGCAGAGTTCAATCTCTGGTTCCGTAGTGACGTTAGGAAAGACACACAGATATAGACTTGTTGGTTCACCAGTCTCCGATGGAAATTTCTTGTTATTGGCTTGTGGGCCGTCCGACTTTTCACCTAAATTTTCTTAAAATAAATTAAGAAAAAAAATACGAAGAATAAATATGGGAAGATTTTTTTTTTAAAAAAGAAAAGGGTGCAACAATGAATTTCTTTTGCTAGAATTTTGTCACATTAGTGAAATTATGATCTTCGTACTTTTGTGATCCTGAGTGTTATAACTTTTTTGCTGGTATTATTACATAAATATTGTTTTTTAAATTATAATACATAGTTTTATTCTTATTTTATAATTTACTATTTTTAAAAATTAAAATTTTATATTTTTAAAAAGTACTTATTAAAATCATTAACTACCTTAATTAACTTTAAATTCATTATAAATAAATTTTATTTATTGGACATTATATCGTTGAGTAATTTAGGTTATTTTACATTTATATTTGGGCCTTTAGTTGGATCTTACCATACCAAAGTCCAACGATTGATGAGCCTAGTTTCTGCACATGTGTACCGGGCTAAAGACATCGAGCCACAACATACGACAAAGGTAGACCAAGCCTATACATTACATTAAATTGCGGAAAATTACGAGAATGACAGGTTTGTGTTTTCAATTGCACGAAATGGCACCATATATTTGTTCATTTCTGTTTATGTCAGTTCAAGTTTTAAAAATATGAAAATACCCAGTTTTAAGTTTACAATTGCAAAAATACAACGTATGTTAATTGTTGCTCTTTATTGTTCATATATAGAGAGAATAAAACGGGGTATACAATCCAAATAGGAAAATAACTACTTGCTAAAAATCAGTAGATTCAAACGTACGATGTATAAAAAACATATGCTTGATGTTCATTGTTGATCATTATTGTTCATATATCGAGAGA
>CANYCX010263816.1:0-41686 GCA_948193385.1 Breynia disticha f. nivosa
TTTTACCATACCAAAATCCAACCTATGCAAGATCACATCATCAAAACCATTTCCCTAATGTCTTTTACATTTTAACCATTCATTAACACATAATTTCAGTAGCAAAATCCATTTAAACATGGAAATTCAGCATTATTCCATTTCTAGCATCAACTATTTGTCAACCTTAACAAACCCTAAGTTCTTCCTCTCTTCCATCAACTTTTCTTCCTCCAAAACTATCCTAACAATTTCCTCACATATAAACTATCAATTTCAGTTCATAATCCATCATTTCCAACAAAGTATTCATATTAAAAATAACCATACAAACCAGAAGACAACCATAAATCAACCTTATGTAAACCTTTATCCATCTTACCTTAACTTAGGATGTAAGATTTCAAAAGAAAATCAACCAAAATTGCTTTCTTTGACCAAAACCTTTCTTCTCTAAACTCCCCTGTTGTTCTTTTGGGTCTGAAATAAAAGTAGGTGAATGAAGAGGTAAAGAACTGTCCCAATACTTCGATAACTTATATTTTTTTTAGAAAACAGCGTTCCACGCGTGGTGGAATGTGGACTACGCGTGGTCGTGCCGAGCACGCGTAGTTCGCTGTCCACTGCATGTACTTCCTATTTCCAACATTTTTCGATTTTGCTTCGATCGTTTCATGTCAACCTTTGATCAACCTTTATATATTAGCATTTAAACATTAATTTGTCGTAATTTACGACTAAAATTTCCCAGAATGTTACATGTGTTGCTTGCTTATTTTACTCTGTTTGCAAATGATTCAAGCTTCAGTCGATCAATTCAGTATATTCCCAATCAACACTATGTGAACACGGGTCGTACCGTGTTTTTCTCAACACGAGTTTCTATTTAGCCACGCACGATCTCGTTCTACAATAAATTCAACACAAATCGTGTTAATTTCCAGGCTATGAGCACGAGGTCGTGCTCGTCTGCACTCTTGAGCACGAAGCGTTCTTCACGAGCGTGCTCACTGCAATTTCCTGCAAAATTTTCTGTACTTAACTAAATTGATCCGATTTTCTTCTTTTTTAAGTTATTTTCCATATAAATTAATTTGCATAAATTCAGAATGTTACACATAGTAAACTTGAATATAAAAGACTTATTAGATGACAAATTTTACTTGTTGAATACAATTTTGATATTGTGATTATTAAATATAATAAAAATATTTTGGCAGATTTTCTTACTAAAGGTGGAAACTCTAAAGGAAGATTTGATACATAGAAAGATAGGAAATTTTGAGTTAACAAATATATTGGTAAAAAAATCTATTAAAACAGATAACCCCACTTCCTCAAGAAAAAGCCTCTACCTCAAAAACACCAGTGATAGAACCAGAGCCAGAGACAAAAGGACCAGAGATATCTTTAAGACTTAATACCTCTCAGATAAGATCTTTACAAATTGATTTGACAAAAATATCTCAGACAAATTCTTTAATAGAACAACAATTTAAGATAATGAAAGAATTATTTCATCTTTCTACTACTGAGAATAGATACATTGATTATTCTAGGATTTATCCTAGATTAAATTATCTTTAAAATTCATCTCCTCAAGAGATCAGGTATTGTTATGATTTTAGATCTATAAATTCAATAAATTTATCATCACCAAACTTTCATGAGATTTCTTTATTACCACAATGGGTGAAAGATGGAGTTAAGAATTGCTATTACAATAATCTCACAATAACTCCTAAAGATATTTTAGCATTAAAAATTTTCTTAGCAGGTCCTGTTTTTTATAATGAAGAAAGATATCCCTCTTATCATTATATTCAAATTGGGAAAGCTGAATCATTTTTGATAAATATACCACAACAATCCAAAGAGTTTTTAAAATTTGATGAAAAATATATCCACTATAGAAAAGCCATAGGCATAAGAGACAGAAAAAAGGATATATTCATCATTAATGACATCTCCTGCAAAGATAACACCTGCAACAACAGCTAATTTTATAAGAACGAAGATAAATCTACTCGTACTAGAATGATAAGATCAAGCCCACAAGCCCATATGAGGATATGTCAATTTAAAAGACACCAAAAGAATATTTGTCTAGCTTGCACAATTAGACAAATGATAGTGGAATCCAGAACACCTAGACAAATGTCAGTAGACTCCAGAAAAACAGATAGTGATTAAAAGCAACAAAAGTGTAGAAGATAAAAAAGTTCAACAGTTAGATAGATTACCTATAAAGTGATAAGGTTCATCATAAAGAAGACAACTGATGCTTAGAGAGAAAAGACAATCGACAATAAAGATGTATTTAGATAAGAACCATATATTTTTCTTTTTTTTTTAAATGTAAAATATTTGTAATAGGAACAAAATCTCTATTATAAATAGAGACTAGAATAAAGTCAAAGGATATCGAGAAAAAAATGCTAAGCATCATAGAATAGTTTTCTAAGAGTTCTTAGTATGAAAATCCTTTTGAAAAATATTATGAATAAATAAATTCTCACTTTCTTACATTTTGCTTACGATAACTATTATATATTTTTCAAATGAAAAATATCTATATTTTTCAAATGAAAAATATGTTATTATCTTTACTCGTAGAGGTAGAAAATGAAACTAGGTTGTGCTAAATGTTGCTGAAGGAGTCATAGAAGAGTTACCTATCCAAACAATAGGTTGGAGCTGAAACGCTCGATAAAAGACTCATGGTGTGACCTGGCTACAATTTGGTCAAAACAAATTATAAGGTATGAAGCATGATGGACCCTTGCTTTTATTTTCAAATGTTTAAATATATAGAGGTTGTTTTATGCTTAATGTAAGAAAATTATAAATGGCTGAAATTGAAGATTTTGGACAATCCTTAGTTTTGTTAGATTTATCTTCAATACAAAAACTTAATGATATAATACATGAAGTCCAAGGGCAAATAGATGCAGAAAAAGAAAATAATAGAGAATTCCCTAATTAAAAATGTTTTTTATGATTAAGATAATTCAAATCTTAGAATTGATTAGAAATAGTATGCAAATTAATAATGTTATTAATCTAAATTATAAGGAAATTTGATAATAATCCACGCTATGCAAAAATAGTATTAGAGCTAGTAATGATATTAATATTGTGCGAAATAATTAAACAAATAACTTTAGAATATAATATTGAGGATTATACAATAGAAGAATATTGTTTTGATAATACTAGATGATACAGATTGGTATTATAATTCTGATTAAATGAGTAGTGAATATATGATTTTAAAAGAACATGATAATTCTTTAAAGATAGACAAAGATCTAATTGAAATACAAAAAAAACTATAATATATTATGGAGAAATGATAGTAAAGTTATTAGATAAAATAGAAAAAATAGTTGAACAAAAAGATAAGCTGATAATTAAAATTGATAAAAATCTAATTTTAAAACATTTAGAAAAATTAAAAGATGTCAAAAAGTGAAACTAGTATAGAAAATATTCCCTCAGATATTGATAATCTAATTACCCAAATAAGTGATATGAATTTAAAAGAATGATTTATTAATATAAAGCATATGAAACAACAAATGAAAATCCAAATGTTACTGATATACCTAGTAGTAGTACTATGCCACCTATTAGACAAAATTTTGATAGACCTATTACAGGATATGTTGGATTAATGTATACAAGAAACAACCTAGATAATTATACCCCTAATGAAGAAACTAAGTTAGATTCTATTAATCCGTTTGGAGTTTATTTAGATTTAGATTGTATTATAAATGTTGAAGAAGTCATAGATAAATGGGAACTGCATTAAGAATAGTTGTTTCAGTAAATAAAATGGATTATGAAATAACTAAAGGGTTTTTAGAAAAAACTTTAATAAATAGTGCTCAAAGATTTTGGAACAATTTAGATTCAATTACTAAATCAGAAATGCATGTTGATACTGATATTAATAATATGATAACAAGAGTAGTAGAAACTTATAGTTTAGAATTCCATGGAAAAGGAAAATATATAAAAGATTCTTCAATAATAGTTAAATATTCTATTGCGTTAATGAGGTTGCAATTATGTGATAAATGTGAAATCGAAAGATATATTTGTGTTTTCAAGATTATTATTATCATATATTTAATCAAGTATCCGATACTAATAATTATTTACCATTATTCTTTGCTAAGATACTAGACCCCTGGGAAACAAAATTGATAGAAACCTACAATCCAGGAAATTTAGATACTTTAGGTAGAAGAATAGCTCATTGTAGAGATAAAATAAGTAATTGGTGTGCTAATGCTATACTTTCAAAAGCACCAAAAGGATTAAAAAGAAATGTTTCTTTATGTTGTAATAATCCAAAAATGCCAATAACGATAGATTGTGTAGTTCTTACCATTACGGAAAGATGAAAATAAAGTATGAAAAAAGACAACAATATAAAAAACCTTACTTTAGGAAAAGAAAAGCAGGATATTATAAACTCAAAGGATATAAAAAGACAAAGAAACCAACTTTTAAACAAAGAAAAGGAAATCCAAAAGAATGCAAATGTTATTATTGTAAATAGATAGGACATTATGTCAATAAATGCCTAAAAAATTAGAGAAAAATAAAAAGAAAATTGAAATAGATCAGAGTATAGAAGAAATGACTAATCAATGAGATTTTATTAGATTAGATGATTTTAATATAGATTCAGATGAAAATATATTTATACTAACAGATACTGGATATACTTCTGAAGAATAATATGGAGATAGCAAGTACAAGTAATTCAGAGAAAGAGTTAAAAATATATAGTTTAGATGAAGAAACTATAGATAACCAATTAGAACAAACTAGAGAATATAAACAAGAAATTTTAATAGATAAGAAAAAACTAAAAAAGATCCAAAATGAAAATTTCTCATTAACTAATTATTCAGGATTTAAAGTAAAAACTCTAGAAAAATTAGGAATAAAACCTAAAAAGTATAATTTATTTTATGGATTAAATATACACGAAAAAGTTTTAGATATAGCCATAACATCTAACAAAGTTATGATACCCTTATTAGCCAAAAAAGATATATAGGAAAAATTACAAAAAATTAAGCCAGAAATTAGAAATATTTTAGGATAGATACATATTGGAGCAATACATATAATTATAAAATAAAATTTTAAAGAAGGACTGGATACTCTAATAGAATTGACAATAATGGATAAAAGAATAATAAATAGAGAAGAAGCATGCTTAAGTATACTTAGAGGAAATCTACAATATGGCAAATTAAAATTTAATATTTATCTCAGAATTTCTTATCATCTCTTAGATAAGGATTTTGATAAAACATTAAATCTTATACAAGATTTAAAGAGAAAAGATTTCTTTAAAAAAAATTGACCCTATTCTATAACTTATAGAATTGCATATGCTATATCCAATACTCATCATTCAGATTGTTATTTAATAAAAGATACTATAGGTTTTCCTTATTTATTTAATGATGTATGTCAAATACAAATGCCTACTTTACCTAGAATAGAGGAAATAGAAGATATAATTTTAGAATTAGATTTACAAGATAAACCATTATTAACTTCAAATATAATACCACCAAGATTATCATTTATTGATCAAAGAGTAATTAGTCATCCATTGACTAGACAATTAAGTATTAAATATAATTATACGTCTAGTATAATATCTGCTAAAGAAGATAGTCTAAAAAATATAAGATAAAAAGTGAATATTATGATGGAGTAACTTTGTTGCTAGTCATGATTTTTATAGATACTGGTGCAAATGAAAATTATATTAGCCATCAATTATGTTCATCTCTACAGAGATATAAATTAGATAAACCCATCGATATACAAACTTTAATGGAGAAATACATGAAATAGATGAAGCTGTAGAAACTTTTATAAAATTTGGACAAGAAACCTTACCAATAAGATTACTGCTAGAAAATGAAGGATAATAATACTTTAAAAATAATGTTAGGAATAACGTTCCTTAAAAGTGTTAAACCATATTTTTAACCTCTTATGGTTTAAAGATAACTTATAATAGAAAATTGACTTATATACCCAAATGACTAGTCCATATAGTATTTATATTCCAATAGGAATAACTTATAAAAATTTTAGAGCACAATATTTTGCTCCTTATATAGATAGTGGAGTTGGTTCTTGTTTATGTACACTAGAATGTTTTCCTACACAATATCATCAACAATTATGAAAGATAATAGACCGAGATATATCCAATAATACTATCCAAATAGATAAAGGAATAGAAAGACCAATTATTTTAATTGTAAGCTATATGATAAAATGTCCTCCATTTTATTTTTATAATACAGGTACATGTGTCTTATTAGGAAATAATTTCTTACAATTATTTCATAAAATAACCTTTGACACTATCACAAATCAGATAATATTTAAAACTCCATGTCAAAGTTTAATAACCGTCAAAGGATTAAAAAAAGTTTATGAAAATCCATATCCTATAACCTTCAAACCTTGCACAGCTCAGCGTGGTGATATAGGTTACACTAAAAACCAATATTTCCAAAACAAAATCATTGTTACAATATCAGATTAATCTTAGAAAATTAGATAATCAAATAGATGATATAACTAAAGAACTAGAACAATGTTATACAAAAAATCCTTTAAAATTTTGGGATAAAAATAAGATATATGCTAGATTAAATATGAAAGATAAATAATAAGAATAAAACCAATGTGATATAATTAAGAAGATAAAAAAGAACTCAAAATACAGATAAAAAAGAACTCATGAAGAAGAACAATGTTATCTGAAGGGGACGAGATTCTCCGTTGGGGACCCCGACGGGGACAGGTACAAGGACGGGGATTCCCTGGTCAAAACGGGGACGGGGAACGGGTTTCCCATGAGTTCCGGGTTCAATTGTCATCCCTAGTCATATTGTTCAAGAAATGGATAAATTACTTGAGAAGCAAAGTGATATCTTTCTTAGACAAAATACGAGTTGCTTGGTATTAACATTGCAAGCTAATAGAAGTTGACTGGCTCTCGACTTAGCTACAAAGCATTTACTATCTACATGAATGACTAAGTAATGCTCTAATTTGAGAAAAAGAGATTCAGTGAGAGATATTGAACTTAGTGTGTCCGCCATGGCTAGTTGGATAGAACCAATACCAATTAGATATTAGTCAAGTATTTGGACCTGCAATGTAATTATGTAATATACTTAGAGATTTATTCGGTAATTAATCCAACTTATATAAGGGTTGAAAGCCTTATTTGTCTAATCACTTTTAATATAACGACAATTTTATTTTCTACAGAGAAAAGCTGACACAGTAAAAGTATAGTATGGTTAAGATATAACCATGCCTGTTTATTATTTTTTAATGGATGATATTGGTTGGTGTGGTTATTTGATGGGCTGAAAATCTTAATAAAACCATCAAATTCAACCTATCAAATTGGTGGGTTATGGTTGTAATGATCTTTAAACAATACCATACAATACTATACCATACTTAACCATACGTACTTTAATGAACCATGAAACAAGCAAAGTGTGAGTATTTTTCTCTCGCGGATCGTTTATGGAAATGCAGTAAAGCGGTAGAACAGGTTGCATGTGTAACCTCCTCCGCAGCATGAGGATTGTAGTCGGAGACGATCGATAACGACATTGTCTTAGGGTATTTCCAATATTCCGCTGTGCTAATCAAGTTAATGTAATTTATTTTATGCGATTTACTGTATGTGTTATTGTCATTGCACTTTGTATTGAGATACCCTTCAACTTTAAAAGAATTTGTTGACTAATATGGTAAAATAAGAGTAGTCATTTATGGAAAAATATTTAATTGTATAAGATGTTTTAAGAGTTTTAAAAAAAATTCATTCACTATTTATAATATAATAGACAAATTATGACTTTGAACGGAATGATAAAAGAAATTATTTTGAAAGAGGTTAACATATAAAGATATAAGGTAGAAAACTGAAAGTAAAAATAACAATTAAAATTATATTTTAAACAATTTTTATCTAAAGAATTATGTTTCTTTACAAATCTAAAACTATATATTAATTTTAAAAAGTAAATATTATATATTTTGAATATAAATTTTTATTATAAAATTAACTATGCATAACAGAGATATTGTATTAGTTTAGATCAAGGTTATGGTATGTTAGGGATGACATGTAACTAGTGTATGTTCATTCGAAGTGCAACTAAAATACTTCTACAGACCACAAAAATAAAAATTAAAAAAAAAAAAGAGAAAAAGTGGTGGATATTTTTGCAAAGCATGATTTTAATATATATTTGTAATAAAAAGACAATTTTATCCCACTCTCGCTCTGCTCTATTGTCTTTGTTATTCATCTGCTGCTCCTGCCCTTCCCGTCGTTCTCTCTGCCCCCGCCCGCCAGGTAAGAAATATTCTTCAAAAGCGACTGAAACCTTTTAATTATTAAATCTTACACTTCTGGAAATCCATAGACGAGCCTTCAATTGTTGGCGTAATTTGTAAGAAATTTCTACTGCAAGTTGCCAACAATATATATTTTTGCTGTGTTGTTTTTTCCCTTTGATTGCTTTATCTGGATGTGAACTCTGTGAATTTGGTTTCCGAGTTCATTATCATTTGTTTTTGACTGTTATCTGTTCAAATTTCAACTGTAAGTTACGTTTTCGCTTCTCCTTTTTATTATTCATTTTCCTTTAATTTTTTCATTTGCTTCTTCCCGCAGTTGAAGGGTTAGATGTTGCACAAGTAGTTAAATTGAATTTCGCTAAACCTAGTTTTTGGTTTTTAACTCATCACCATAACCAAATCAATCATTTCACAAGCGCTCTCTATAATCACTTTAGCTGCAAATTCTGACTTCACCACAGCCCACTTGGTTCTGTCGCTCCTTACTCGCGGAACGGCATTTGAACCGATGATTGAGGCCTTAAGAGCGTGACACTCTCGTCTTTTTTTTTTCTTTTCGTTCGAATCAGAGATAGTCTCAAGGGGAGAAGGTCGGCTACTCGTAGAAATAACATTCCCAGTTGAAATAGCCTGGCCGATGTCACATCCAAATGATTAAGAGATTTTTCCTGACATCTTCCATTTTGCGGCGCCTGTTTTACACTAGCTTGGATTTTTCATGTTAGGGGATAAATTTATACTGTAAATATTGTTTCATTTTCCCATTTATCTAATCTACCCGACTTACCTATTGCTTTCGATCAACTTCATTTTTACTGACTCCAGGTTGAGCTGATTGCATATTACTGTTTTCGCTTTCGCTTATTAGGAATTAGATGTTTTAACATCGAGCTTAATTTCTCAATCACGTTTTGGCCACCTAGTTTCAAATTTTGCCTAAGGAGCACGATCCTGTGCATTTTTTTATGTTGTAGTTGCAACTTGGTTGCTTTGCCTCTGAATTTATGGCTTTACTTTGTGTATTGTTTTTGGTTTAGTTGGTCTGCAAGTGCAAAGATGGGCACAAATTCCACAAGTTCCCTTCTGATGAGTGTGCCTCAAACCAGTACATGCTTGATTTCGAGAGATGACACTCGATCAAGAAGCAGGGTTAACCCAGTTCAACCACGATATTTACCAAGGGTTTCTGTTCCTTTGATTAGATCATGTGCAAGATCACAAACAATATTTGCACCTTCTAAAAGGTATTTTCTTTTGGATGGGAGCTCTTTAGCATTTTTTTATTTCTGGTATGGTATGCTCCTTGAAATTATAGTATTATATCTGGAGGCTTGTTCTTTGAGAAAAATTAGCTTCTGCATGGTAGTTTTGTCCTTAATATCTTGTGGGAATTTGAGAATTTTTTTAATTATTTTGAGTTACATACTTTTCATTATGCTCTCATAAATGCTGTGAAGCTTCTTTGATATTTTTTCATAGTTGTTAAAAGTCTTTGGTTGGATGGAAGTTCTGGTACCTGTTGTTTAGCTGTGACGTGATAATTTGGTGTATTATCTCTTTTTTGTGGCTGCAGGTGGGCGCATGAAGTTGGCTATAGTGGATCAGGCTCTCATCGAAGGAAAAGTAGTACCTTTAAACACCGCAGTTCCTTGCTCAGTCAACAACTTACTGAAGGACATTTTTCATCAATCAATAAATGCACCTCTTGTTGTTTGAATCGACGAAGAGGATTTTCTATCATAAAAAGATCTACACCTGGCATCTTCTATGACAAATCTACCTTTTATTTACATCGGCAATCATTCAGTACCTCTTTTGTAAGTCCGTTGCTTTAACTAATCTTTTTTCCTGGCTTAAGTAGTGGTAAGAACTTTGAGGTGGATCATGTTATGGAAATGCTTAATTGCTTACTAGAATCGTATAAAGACTGCAGAAATTTGATAAAAAAGTTGGTGTGTTCCATGTAGACCTTTGCTTACCCAAGTATCTAAGAGTGCTTTCTGAAATTAGTTGTAACGGTAGGAACAAAGCAGGAAAACATTAACATTCATAAATTTTTAGATATTGTTTAACACAAACAATCAAAGATAAATTGTTATTGGGTTTTACATCTTGATGTGCTAATTGTTGCATATAATTGCGGAAGCTACTTCTCAATAAGAGTGTGTCCCGATCCTTCTTCTATGTATCTGACAAAATATTTATCTGACACTGGCTTTTACTTAAGAGAATACAAGGGAATTATCTTTGTTATACTGATTATGGTTTATAACTTGTGATTAAGCCTGTTCAAATTCCATGTGCATCTGTGGGCCCAAGCGAACCGCATGCAGCAGGTACAGCATGCCCTGATGGTCTTCTTGAGAAGCAAGATTCAGATTTGTTATATTCTGAAATGGAAACCAGATTGGTTGAGTTTTTGAATTCTGAGCTTCCATCTCACCCAAAGTTGTACCGAGGGCAACTAGAAAATGGGCTTCGATATCTTATCTTACCAAATAAAGTTCCACCAAACAGGTACGCTGTGGCAGCTTTACATCACAAAGATATGGATGCTTGACTTATATTGTTAAGGATTGGAAAATGCAAATAATGTAGGAAAATATATGTATGATAGGAATAATATATATCATGTATGTTTCCAATTCAATGCATTGTGGGCATATAGGTGTAGATTTTTATGTATAACTTTAAGTGGTGAAGGAGTTCTATTTAAACTTTGCATGTCCCCATTAGATATCATACATGTATACTAGAGGATGAAATTTGGGCTGGCCTGCTTGATGGTGAAGTGAATGTTACCATAAAGGGTACTTTAAACCTTAACCTACTTTTGCAGTTTTGAACTTGCTGTAAAATATCAAGGATTGGGTGTTATTAAAAATTTGCCATACTACTAGTCTTGAATTTTAACTTTACTTTATGGCTAATATCCTTGTTTCTATGTTTGAATGATGTCAAACATAAAGATATGATGAAAGTGAAACCGACAATCTTTATTTGCCACTTTAATGGCAATTCCCTTTTTGTTGGAAGTTCAGGTTTGAAGCGCACATGGAAGTTCATGTTGGATCAATTGATGAGGAAGATGATGAGCAAGGAATTGCTCATATGATTGAACATGTTGCGTTTCTGGGGAGCAAAAAACGTGAGAAACTTTTGGGGACTGGAGCCAGGTCTAATGCTTACACTGATTTCCACCATACAGTGTTTCACATCCATTCACCCACTGCTACAAAGGTTTGTTCTGCATCCTCTTCTGTTTTCACGGTTATAGATACGTAGCATTTCTCTCAGCATTCACTTCCAAGTTTTAGTTTCAAGTTTCGTTTATTTTTTTTAAGTTTTGGTTATATTTTTTCGAATAATTGTTACTTTTGTAATCTGTTTACGGGGTTGGAAAAGATTACAAATTTTGGTTGAGTTATTTCTAAATTTTTAGGCATAATTCCCGTCCAGTCGTTGAAGTTTGGCATATTCACCACTCTGGTCCTTCGTAGTTCAAAAGTTGCTGATCCATTGCCTTTAATGATTCTAATTACTGATTCTTTCCCTGATCTCTAATTCCAGTAGTAAAAATTAACAAAATACTGTAAAAGGCCTTTTTTGCCCTCAATTTGTGTCCTAATTTATGATAAAACCTATTGAGCCTCTAACCAACTAACCCACCAACCTAAAATTAGGACATGAAAGGGGGGGAGAGAGAGAGAGGAAAGGAACATTAGGTTGGGTGGGTGTAGTACCATTTTTTTCGATAACTCTTTTCCTGATATTTAATTTACCAGAACACAAAAATGTACTAGGAATAAAACCATTTTTATTCTGCATGTACCAAAAAGCTAATAGCCATGAACCTAGTATCATGAGAAATACCTTGAGAAAAAGGCTTCTTAGAGAATATATAATTGTTTCCAGAAGCAAGCTATTGAAACATATATTTGCACTATGAACTGATTCTTTGGTTATTTTATCCCCTTTTTATTTTTGTTTTTTGTAAATTGCGCTTCTATTTTATATTTGGATATTTTATGTCACGGGATGATAGATATTGATGTTTGATAAATGCTTGCTAGGATGCTGATGGGGACCTACTTCCGTCTGTACTGGATGCTCTAAATGAGGTACAAATGTCCCTTTGTTTATGCCAAACTTTTGTGTTGATATGGAAAAATGATTCTTTAGTGTGCCTACTTTATTTGATTATTAATACAAGTGAATATGAAGTTTATTTAGCATTTCATATCTTTTCTGTGTGAACACTGAACAGATTGCCTTCCATCCAAAATTCCTTGCATCCCGAGTTGAAAAAGAAAGACGTGCTATACTTTCTGAGTTACAGATGATGAATACAATAGAGTATCGTGTTGATTGCCAGGTATGAAGTAGTCTCCACTTATACGAGTACATTATTAGTTTCTGCTATACTATTTACTAATTTTCTATTGAACGCAGCTGTTACAATATCTACATTCTGAAAACAAGCTGAGCAAAAGATTCCCTATTGGATTAGAAGAGCAGATTAAGAAATGGGATGCAGACAAAATTAGGAAGTTCCATGAACGTTGGTACTTCCCTGCAAATGCGACCTTATACATTGTTGGAGACATTGATAACATTCCAAGGACGATTCAACAAATTGACGTATGTTGTGAAATAAATTGATTATATTGATATTAGCCGATTCTTCTTGTTTAGCCATTTTCTTTATGAACATGCTATTGCCATGGATTGATATGATTTTTGCAGACTGTTTTTGGGAAAACTGTTCTAGAAAATGAGACTACAACTTCAACTACTCCTAGTGCATTTGGTGCAATGGCCAGTTTTCTAGTTCCTAAGCTCTCTGGTGGCCTAGCTGGAAATTCATCCCAAGAAAAGCCTTCTAGTTCTATAGATCAATCTAAAATCTTGAAGAAGGAAAGGCATGCAGTCCGCCCTCCTGTGACTCACAATTGGTCTTTTCCTGGAAACAATACAGTTGCAAAGACACCAGAGATATTTCAGCATGAGTTACTGCAGAATTTCTCAATTAATATGTTCTGCAAGGTATGAAGTGCTTGTTATTTGCTATGTGGCACTGACTACTACTTTTCTCTGAGTGTAGCTCTATAATTGTTTCTTAGAGCTTCATATATGATAATGTTATGCCCTATCTGCATTTTGACTTTTATGTGAAATTAGTAAGAAGCATCTTCATATACATGTATCTTTATTTTGATCAACATAATCTGTAAAACTAGAGCTATTAGAGATTTTTTTTGGAGGGATTATGGTATCCATAAGGCCGTGGATATCTTTAGTAATTTACCTGTCAGGTTTTATCTGCGATTCAGGCTTATGTTGTCCTGAAGAGGCCAGTTTCTCAATTTTGGATAAGATGATTGAATTTCAACCAAGATTCTGTAGTTTTATGTTATGTTAAATAGAGTCTTATCAAGGCTATTTGCTCTTGTTCTGTACATTCTCTGGCCATCGGAGAGAAGAAAAATAGATTTTTGAAGGGAAATTGAATACTTCATCACATAAGATAAGCTTGTTTAGTTTAGTCTACAATTTGGGATGTACTAAAACAGGAAAACTCTTCTATCATTATAGGACAAAGGAAGTTTATGGGTTTTGACCTGTGAGTTCACGTTTGTCTCTGAGATAGTGGGGATGCATCTCTTGTGACCAAAAATTGGTAGTACTGAAACTTGACAAGTACATGCATTTTCTCTTCAGGCGGTCTCTACAGGATTATAAGTTCCCTAATTTGAATGTTTAACTGAAAACAATTTTTTTTCAACCTATTTTTTTTTTCAAAACATGACGACAAAAGTTTTGGTTTTTTCGTTGATGTGTGCTATAACACGTCGGATTCTTTTGCAGATACCTGTGAACAAAGTTCAAACATATGGCGACTTGCGTAATGTGTTAATGAAGAGAATATTCCTGTCTGCATTGCATTTCCGGATCAATACTAGATATAAGGTGTGTGATAGTAGCATGCATGATTCCAGCCTTTGGTCTTAATAAAACTTATTGCTCCTCGACTTTTGGTTCTTCATTCCATCTACTCAGCACTATATAACTATATTTTTCACTTGATTTCATTTGCAGCTGAGGCTTTATAGCAGGAAGCTGAACATTATATTGACTAAAAAGTAAAAACAGAAATAAAGGCTGGTCTTAAATTTTAGCATTGAAGTTATAAGTGCTGATTAATTTTGTTGCGGCTAATGTGCCTTGAATAATTTTCCAGAACGTAAAGACTGGGACTTTGTTGCTTTAGCCTACATTATATGTTTTGATTGGGTCTTCAATAGTTTTAACTAAGTTGAACAAATTTCAGAGCTCAAATCCACCGTTTACATCAATTGAATTGGACCATAGCGATTCTGGAAGGGAGGGATGCACTGTTACAACGCTCACAGTAACTGCTGAACCCAAAAATTGGCAAAGTGCAATTAGGGTTGCGGTGCATGAGGTTTGTAATATATATATATTTTTTTGAATAAAGACATGTATTTGTTTTACATTTTCAACACAAATTGGCATTGGTATCTCCTGTTGGATCCATTGGTCGCAGGTGCATGGTGTTCCAGATTTTTTATCTTGGCATTTTTCTGTAGCAGTAATAGATATCATTGGCACAGGTTCGGAGGCTTAAAGAATTTGGTGTCACAATGGGTGAATTGACTCGCTACATGGATGCTTTGCTAAAAGACAGTGAACACTTGGCAGCCATGATTGATAACGTGTCATCTGTTGATAATTTGGAATTTATTATGGAGAGTGATGCTTTGGGTCACACTGTGATGGATCAGAGACAAGGTCATGAGAGTTTGGTTGCTGTTACAGGGACAGTCAGTCTTGAAGAGGTAGACTTTACTCGACATGATTTTCTTGTGATTGACTGAATGGGATTCCATATACATCTTCACTTGGGTGTTCTTTGAATGATTGGTTAATACCTCTATTATTCTAATTTGGATTGATATGCATGTATCTTGTTATATGTCAACTTGTTCTTTTTTCTTCTTTTTGTTTTTCTTCTTCATTTGTTGGTTTTATTGTTTCTTTTTCATTGATGATAAATTAACTAATGCATTGGCAGCTTACTGCACATAGTTGCAAGGTAAGAACTGTAGCTGAAAGTAACATGTAAAACTAAAGATGTATTTTCATACTGTATTCAATTTTTTTTTCCTATTGTTACTTCTTCCCAGAATATTTATTTGTATGAGTGTCACGCTTGGTGAATTAGTCAACACTACTTGTCTTGGCTCCTGAAGTATTTATTTATTGATTTTTTCTTTCACTGATGTAGGTTAATTCTATTGGTGCTGAGATATTAGAATTTATCTCTGATTTTGGGAAACCCACTGCACCTGTTCCTGCTGCAATTGTTGCATGTGTTCCCAAGAAAGTGCACATGGATGGTGTCGGTGAAACTGAATTCAAGATATCTCCAAGTGAGATTACAGATGCCATAAAATCTGGACTTGATGAACCAATACAGGCTGAGCCAGAGGTATACTAAAAACTCAAGCATTTGTTCCTCTTTTAGGCTTTTAGCTAGCCTTATACAATAAAGTATCTATGAAGATAAAGATCTTTTTCTAACATTATATATTTTCTTATGAGTGGCAGCTAGAAGTGCCCAAGGAGCTTATATCACTTTCACAGTTAGACGAGTTAAGGTCAAAGTGCAGGCCTTCTTTTGTCCCTTTACTTACTGATTCCAACATCACAAAGTTGAAAGATGCAGAGACCGGCATCATTCAACGTTGTCTTTCTAATGGAATTTCTGTAAATTATAAGGTAAGGGTTTTCAGTCTGTTTTATCTCTAGTCAAGCATAGTAGTCTTTTTTTTTGTTTGTTTAAGTATAATAATTGTTTGATATAAGTTTTCTGTTCTTTTTTTCTTTTTTTTTTTACATTGTTTAACTTGTCTCACCAATGTTTGCCAAGGATTAATTATCTTGAATCAAGTAAAGGATTGATTTTTTGTTTATTTATTTTGTGAAATCTTTGTCTCTCCTTTAGCGCCCCCTCTAAACAATGTTTGCTATTGATTATTTTTTTGACTTTATTTTTTAATAATATTTACTTTAGGAGGTGAGATTGCAAGACAATATAAGAGAATTTCCTGACCATCCTTTGATTTTTGTTGATTTAATTTGTTGGGAGTATGAATATCTTATATCTAGTGACCGTCCAATTCAAATCATGAATCCATTCGATAGAGTAAAAAGAATGTAATGACACTGCATGTGGTATTTCTTCTGGAGATGTAATATCCAAGTTGGTACTTTTCATGATGTTGGTGAGCCGAGTGTAACCTATTCTCACTAGAACTTCATACTGGTGGTGATGTGGTCTGTTCTGCAGATTTCCAAAAGTGAATCTCGAGGAGGAGTGATGCGACTTATAGTTGGTGGCGGACGAGCAGCTGAGACTTCTGATTCAAAAGGAGCAGTTGTTGTGGGTGTCCGAACTCTCAGTGAGGGAGGTCGTGTTGGCAGTTTCTCTAGGGAACAGGTTACTGGAATTTGAAATTATTTTCTTCTCCATGTCAATAACTTCTCTTGCATGCAGCTTTTTTTCATTCTATTCGCAGCCACTAGTTTAGCTGGCTAGGGTGTTACTGTTTAGGCTTGGTATTTGATGACTAAAAGCTTAAACTGCAACTAGACGCAGTATAGGATTGAAACATAAAAAATAATACAAGATCGGACCTTTTATTTTTACTTAACTTTTAAAGAGCTGATAATGAATAGCTTGGATTAGGTTTTTGTTGAATTCAGATTCTAAACTCAATTTAAAAAATTCATGTTTTTCTGTTTGTGATTTTCTTTATCTGTACATGTGCGGTGAACAGAATCTAAACTTCTCTAAATAATCATATTGTAGGCATACCAGTTGTTGTGTATACATGCTCATGTTGCTAAATTCTTGATCATCCATGGAGAGTATAGTTATTTTTTACATGAGAGTACTTTGGAATCTATTGTGCACATCGACAAACATTAGTTAACATCAGGAAGAACTTCTCCCTGAAGCTGGGCTTGTGAATATATCTCATCTATGTATCTTGTCTGCTTCCAGGTTGAACTTTTTTGTGTAAATCACCTGATAAATTGCTCTTTGGAGTCAACTGAAGAGTTTATTTGCATGGAGTTCCGTTTCACTCTACGTGACAATGGAATGCGAGCAGCGTTTGAGTTACTGCATATGGTTCTTGAGGTAATGATAGAATGAAACTAGAATATTATTCGAATTTATAACTCTATTAAGAAATCTGTAGATTCTGTTTCTGTTCTTTGATGCTAATTGTTCTTTCATTTAAATTGCATATTGTTGTTACTGTTCTCAGCATAGTGTCTGGCTGGATGATGCATTTGATAGAGCAAGGCAGTTGTACTTGTCGTATTACCGTTCTATTCCCAAAAGCTTGGAACGAGCAACAGCCCACAAACTCATGACAGCAATGTTGAATGGAGATGAGCGATTTGTGGAGCCAACACCTCAGTCATTACAGGATTTAACATTGCAATCTGTAAAAGATGCAGTTATGAATCAATTTGTTGGGGGTAACATGGAGGTACATAGGTGCCTACTCTTTGATTATCAGTACTAGATGCAAGATTTTTGTTCTTTCTAATGTGTCATGTTTTGTTTTTTCCAGGTAAGTATTGTTGGAGATTTCACAGAGGAGGAGATTGAATCTTGTATCGTTGATTATCTGGGAACAGTTAGGGCCACAAAAGATTTAGAGAGACTCAGACAAAAAGAATTTACTCCGGTTGTGTTTCGGCCATCTCCGTCTGATTTGCAATTTCAGCAAGTGAGCAATCGCTATATGTTACTGTCTACTTGCATTTATTGTTTTATTTTTGAACCATCTAACATAAACAATTGGTTAGAAGGGAAATGAGGATCTACCAATAATGATATCGTGCACATCATATTAGAGTTTATTGCATTTTGTGATGGCATGGATGACATTTAGCTCTTTATTTCTACATGACGTCTATTTCTGATGTGGTTGTGTGTTAATGAGGAATTCTGAATGAGAACAAAATTTGATGACAAATGCATCTTTTCATCTTGAAGTGTTCATTGTGTTTGGTGCTGTATTACATTGAACTGTAAAATAGTTATCCTATCAAGTCATGTCAGCTTTATTGGTGCTTAAGCCATGCTGATAACTCAAGCGTTACATCAAGACTAGAATTCTTCAAATTTAAAATGTAATGTCCGTTCTTTCACATTTGATGATGATTGGAGGACTAACAATTTATCTACAAGTGGGCAGGTATATTTGAAAGATACAGATGAGAGAGCATGTGCTTATATTGCAGGCCCAGCACCCAATCGTTGGGGTATAACCGTTGATGGAGTAGACCTTTTCAATTCAATCAATGAGATTTCAGTTTCCCCTGGTGAGATTTCTCCTCTTAAGTCTTAAGCAGAGTGCGTACACACATTATTCCTGAGGTCTTAGGAGCTAGAAAGAGGGAGAAGAAATAAATTGTATGGAAGGAATTAAGTTGCAGTTATTTGAAAAATAATAATCTAGGAAAATCAGTAATTAGATAGTAGATTTACACTCTTTTGGGAGTATGAATGATGGATGGTACTCTTCTAAAAAGAGAAAATAAGAACAGTCATTTCAGTGAATGTTTTGCTGGGAAAATAAATTTGTTTTTGTTTTTTTTTCCTTTTTGACTCTTGATTCTTGAGTTCTCTCTTCCTTTACGATTAGAGTCCTTATTTCTTTTACCCAAGTGTGATTTAACTGGGAGCTGCGATGCACCTTCAGATGCAGAAGTAAAATTGGAGGAACAACAGATAGAGAGGAACCATGGTCAGAAGGATCTACAAGGGAAGCTGCGCAGTCATCCTCTTTTCTTTGGCATAACAATGGGGCTTCTGGCTGAAATTATAAATTCAAGGTATACGTCTGAAACCTGCTCTTAGAAAGCTTTCATATGCTTTGTCACTTGTGTACTACAACTGGCAAAATTCATCGCCCTATGTGGGAAGTAGAGTGTGAATACGCTAGTGTAAATGTGTTAGATTATTACCTTAAGTGTACATTACCTTAGTTAGACTCAATTAGGACTACAAATCAGTATAGAATCATTAGAAATCAGCTAGAGCAGTTATAGTAATTCATGTATATAAACGTGTATACTCAGAATGAAGAATTATCAGTTTCTCTTCACATTTTATCTTTTATGAAAGAGAATGGAAGATAAAATTTTATCAACATTTTCTCGTTGAAGCTAATGCTATTTAATATGATCTGTATCCAGATTCGACTTGAGAACCCATCTTATCCTTCAACAAGACTTGCTGCTCGGCTGCCGTCACTGGGGTTTCATTTTTCTCCTGCACGGTATCATCGATTAATGCAAGTAGCAAAGATATTCAGTGAGGAGGGCAATGAGAATAATGATAATTCTCCTTGGAGTAGAGCAGATTTTGAGGGTTGGCTGTCACTTCTTACTAGGAAGGTTGTTTTTCTTTCTCTTTCCCTCCTCCGTTATTGATTTTTGTAAAGATTATGGTTAATTATTTTGTAGTTATAGAGCTGATGTCTTTTCTTTCAGGGTGTGGGTAATAGGGAAGCTGTTTGGCAGCGTCGATACTTGTATTTAGTTGGACCCTTCCTTTATGTATTAGAGGGCCCAGCTTCTAAATCTTATAAGCAGTACCTCAGGTGAATATTTATGAAACTTTGATATTTGTAATGCTAACATGCATCTAAATATTAATTCAGGCACACAATTGCACAAATCGTTTTGGGGAGTGTCTATTAACTCTACTATTGAACTTTATAAAACATGCATGGTATAAATGTGACATGTTTGATAGTGGTGATTTCTTGTAAATATCTATCAGGCAGTGTTATACTTTATGAAAAAGAAGTGTTCATATGATTTTTTGCCCCCAAGTATCAACATCAGTTTTTAGGATTGAAATTCTCTCCATATAAATTGGATGAAAGTGACATCATTTTTGTTGTTATTTCTGGTTGTTTTTTTTGCAAGTTAATCAAAATTTAATTGATACGTGACAAATAAAGCAGAATGCTGTTCTTGGCAGAATTTATTTCCGTATCCTGAGGAGGTTGATGTTGATTGGTGACTATCTCTGAGTGCTAGAAAGTAAATCCTTAATAAGTCAGATTAAATTCAAAATGCTGTTATTATTTGGTTTGAGCTATTTGGATTAAATTAAAATAAAAATGGTCTATTATTATTTGCTTTAGTTTAATGACTAATAGAAGATGTAGCAGTGGCTTGAAATTAGGTGTTGCATGATAGAGAACTGCTTCTGCCGTTTGTCCTGGATTCCTTCACAGGAAAAGATAATGTAGGAAAAACTTCTATGATAAATATGTGCACCAGATTCCTTTTGTGAATGCTGTTGTTGGATTGTAGTTTTTGTGCAGGGGGAATTTTGTTTCCTTTCTCTTTTTCCCATTTCTTTTAGAATTGATGCATCATGATGCAATTATTAGTATGTTTACAGAATTTGGGACCCCAATTTTTTGAATGATCATATTAGGAATTTACACATATTTTTGTGTTGAGATACTTGTGTTATAATTTTCTCAAATGTCAATAGTTTTGAGTATCTGTATGTTCTTTCTGGTAGTTTACGAGGAAAACAAATTTATCAACTTTCAGCTGAATTGGTTGGTGGAATTGAGCATGTATTAGCGATTTACGAGAGCGGATATCCCATTAATAAGGTTAAGATGACTAGTTACATTTTTTTTGACCGAAATTATCACTTGTATTTCGTTTAGTGCATCAGATAATTTCTCGATTGACATTTGAACATTTTTTGTATCTGTAGGTTATTGAAGATGTAAATGCCCTTATCCTACGGTGTGATTCTGATGATTCTTGGAGAACTTGGCAAAGTCGCTTGCAAGGTGGCATATATCGTGCTTCGGTAGGTACATTTGGTCAATAATTATAACTTGATGTCTCTGTTCTATCCCTCGTCTTTTAGAGTATGACATGTCATTTTCATTTGGGTTCATCTTAGAAACTTTAGTCTGAAAAGGATTTTTTCATACGGAATTTTAGGTGCATGTTAACTTAGATATTTCAAGTTGTTGACATTGGTCCTTTATGTAACTGTCATCATTGTCTCTAGTTTCTAAATATTCTGATGATTGGAAACTGTAAAGATTTTCTTCGTCTCGTGGCATCATTTACACATTCTTGTAAAGCTCTGCTTTTTTTATTCGTACATAAGCATTGGGAATCAGATTTTCAGTCTTTGGCATGGATATAACTCCAATACCATTAGGTCAAAGCTAGTATTTTTGCATTCCTATGTGCTGAGGATGCATATCAGTAAGTGGCATATTATGATTCTCTATTTTGGCTTTTTAGCTTAAGATTATTACAGTTATGTGGTACATCATTGACTTCCATTTTATTTGAATTTGTGATGATTTCAACTTCTAAGAGTAGATTATTTAATGAAAACTTTTGTTCCTTTAAACTTCTGGCATCTATTATTTATGATGTGTCTGAGTTTCTATATATTTAGGATGGGGATTTTGGTTGTCTTAGGTGCTTCTAGTAAGGCAAAAAATGAAAGTCTAGATTTTTTAACTTGTTTTATTTCTCTTTTGGCGAGGTTTCATTACTTGTTTCCCTTTCGGTTGAACAAAGAAAGAACTAATTGTTTAGTTTCCTTTCCTGGCTGAAGTGAAAACAAGAGAATGTGACATCCTTGGCTATGTTGTTCCAAGCTTTTATTGTGTGCAACTGTAGATGCCTAAACTACCATTAATTCTTTTCTGGAACTTCAAATTTTTGTTGTTATATTGATTAATGATTTCCTTTTGAGCTTTATGTGTTTTGATATCTACTCTCTAGTATTTGTTTCACCTGTCTCTATTCTAGCATCAGAGGGTTACTTCTCAAATCTTTTTGCTTATTGCTGGCCCTTGAAGCGATATACTGCTTTTGAATTCTGTTTCCCGAGAAACATTCTCTCAATGGGACTTGCTTATGTAGCGCTTGATTGTTTGCATTTGGGACGGATTCTTATGCATTAATTTCTGTGCAGACTTCTGCTCCTATTACTAGTCTTTCCGAAACTTCTTCAGATGCTGAGGACTCTGATACTGAACGTAGTGACGATAAAACTGGCATTTATAAGATGGAGAGTGTATTTATCACAGGTGTTCTTGATGAACTAAAAATCTGCTTTGATTACAGTCAGCAGGTAATCATAATGAGAATATGTCATTAAATTATACGAGGAATAGCTAAGAATTATGCCAATGGCACTACTCCTTTACAGGGTAACCTGAGTTTTACCAAGGTGCTTCTTTGCAAAGAGGCTCCTTTGTTTGAATTATGTGCAATAGGTGGCCAGGTAAAATCCATATGCTGAAAGGTATTCATTGTCTTACATGTGCATTTTTTGTTTTCTCTTTAGAATATTTATCTTTGTGGACATAGGTTGAATTTTCAATGAGATCGAATGATATGTTTATTGGCACCGTACTGAACGCTTTGGAGATTCAAGATTTAGTGTCCTGCAATAATGTTCCTGGGCCACGTTTCCTGGTTAGATCAATTATCGGGAGTGCAGATGTGAGTTCATCATTCGATGATGCAAGGAATGAGAGTATTGAGGTTGATAATTTAACTTCAAATGAAACAGATGACAAGTTCTATGAAGCTCCTGAAAATTTGGACGAATCTGAGAATTGGAGTTCACAAAATTTGTTTCCATTTGAAAATTCATCATTCAGGCCTCCTAGTTTTTCTCGTATGTCTGGTTTGCTCCCTGGCGATACTCAGACTGGGACACAGAGTGTAGAACTAACTGACGCCATTGACAGCTTTGTGAAAGCTCAGATAGTCATTTATGACAAGTACTCTTCGCTATATAATAACACTGATATGCAGGTGGGATATTTTCTTAGTTTTTTCTTGCTTCTGTCTCCTAGTTAGCAGACGATGACTTTATAATGTCATTTTCAGGTCTCTGTGACCCTGGCTACATTATCATTTTTCTGCTGGAGGCCGACTATTCTTGCCGTCATGGAATTTGTGAATGCTATTGGTGTCGAGGATGAAAACTATGAGTCATTTAGTGATAATTCTTCTGCAGCAATTGTTAGACATGCTTCTAGAGAAGGTATGGTTGAAGGTGAAAATTTTGCAACAATTGAGGAGCCAATTGTCAAGGGTTTACTAGGAAAGGGAAAATTCAGAATCATTTTCAACCTAGTGTTGAATATGGCACGTGCTCAGATTCTGTTAATGAATGAAAATGAAACAACTCTTGCTACTCTGTCCCAAGATAACCTACTCACAGACATCAAGGTTTGAGTTAGTTTATCCTTTTGCTCACATTTTCTGGACACCCTTTCTGTTACATAAGAATTCTCTGTATCTCTATTTTGATATTAATAAACTCGTTTTTCAATCTGAAGGTCTTCCCAAACTCTTTCAGTATCAAGGCATCTTTGGGAAATCTAAGGATAAGTGACAACAGTCTCCCTAGAACCCATTCATATTTCTGGATCTGTGACATGAGAGATCCAGGAGGCAGCTCATTTGTTGAAGTACTTATCATTCATTTCCTTTTCTTCTTTTCCAGGGAAAAAAGAATTCCAGCCTATGTGATTATGTTAAAAAATTTAAATAAACTGGAGAAGTCTGGTATTTTACTTGTTGCAGTTTCATGTTCTTCTAATTGTTTTATAAGTATTATTTCTTGCTATGCAGTTGCTCTTCACTTCATTCAGTGCTGAGGATGAAGATTATAAAGGTTATGAATATAGCCTTTTGGGGGAGCTGTCCGAAGTGCGAATTGTTTATTTGAATCGTTTTATTCAAGAGGTAATCAGCAGTGATGATTGCTTCCATTAAATGTTCAATCACATTCTATTTGTTCGCTTCTCATTTCTCATATATTAAATAATGTAGGTGGTGAATTACTTCTTGGGTCTTGCTCCGAACAATTCAAAGGGTGTCGTGAAATTAAAAGACCAGGTGACAAATTCTGAGAAGTGGTTTACAGCTAGTGAAATTGAAGGATCACCTGCTCTAAAGTTGGATCTTTCACTTAGGAAACCTATAATATTGATGCCTCGTGAGACATCTAGTCCTGAGTAAGTTGGCATTTATGCATAAGGGTTCATTATTTTGGTTCCTTTTTCTCTTTTTTCTTGTGGATCAATAATTCTGTATTTGATGAAATCTTTTGCGTGTTACTTTGACAGCTACTTGAAGCTTGATGTGGTTCACATCACAGTACAGAACACCTTCCAATGGTTTAATGGCAGTAAAAATGAGATGAATGCTGTGCATTTGGAAAATTTAGTAGTTCAGGTTTGGAACATAATGTTTGCTAAACTTTTATTTAGTTACTTTTGGAAGAGATACAAAAAGAACAAACAGTTTTAAGAGGAGTCTCATAGTTGTGCTACTGCTATCAAACTTCCTAAGAGCATATGTTTCTAATACTCTTATTCAATTTATTGAATTGTGGCAATTATGGAGTTACATTTTTACTAATACTTGATTTTCTGTCTATAGGTGGAGGACATCAATTTAAATGTTGGTGTTGGAACAGAATTAGGCGAAAGCATTATTCAGGATGTCAAGGGAGTTTCGATTGTTATAAAGAGATCACTTCGAGATCTATTACATCAAACACCAAGTGTAGAAGTGACAATTCAGGTTTTCAATGATTTTGTACAAATCATATATATATATATATATATATATATATATATATATATAATCTTTCTTTGTGTGCGTGCATGTGTGTAATAGTTGTATACTAGAAATTTGGTTTTACTGAATTTAAAGCTAAAAATATTTGGTTTTTTCTTCAGATAGATCAGCTAAAAGCAGCACTTTCAAACAGGGAATATCTGATTATTACAGAATGTGCAACATCAAATATTTCTGAGACTGCACATACTGTGCCCCCACTGAACAGCCACTCTGTGACTTATCCGATTGATATGGTGGAACCTGTAGTGTATGAGGATGTAGTTCATGTAGAATCTGGGCCCTCTGACCGAAATTCTTGGACTTCAATGAAATTTCTTGTTGCAATCAATCTAGTTGAACTAAGTTTGCATACTGGGAAAGCAAGAGATGCACCTCTTGCAACTGTGCAAGTAATTTTTCTCATCCATTTGCAATTTTCTTAAGCTGGACCATCATTATGAATTTACTTCTTTGCTTTACTAGTTGTGCTTCTGGTTTTTACTAATTTCTCATGATATATTGGTGTTAAATTATTCTTGTGCACGTCCTGCTATGTGCTTTTTATGAACATGGACTCATTGTCTTGATTTTTTGACATTATTTTGATCTCTTATCTTTTCTTCTAACATTAGTTTTGAATTACATGTCAATCTCATTAGGCACATACCTTCTACTCTTGTTTCCATCTTTGCTTGGAGTTTTAATGCACTACTTGCTACTGCTATGTTCAATTGTTTAGATACATTTGCAATTGTAGATCTCATAATCTCTGTTAATTCCTGTTATTCCATATTTCTTATTCTTTGCAATTGTAGATCTCATAATCTCTGTTAATTCCTGTTATTCTATATTTCTTATTCTTGGCTACTCGACTTCTCAAAATCTATTGGAAACCCAGCTTTTCTTGAAAGTTTTAACAGATAAGGGAAGGAAAAGGAAAAGAACATTATTGTCAGATTTTTATACTTCTTGTTCTTGCACAAGGAAACTTCATTATGGGGGAACATGATTTCTAGCTTTCATTCAAAGCATTGAAATATTAAGAATCAGCATGTTACTAAGCTTCATTCAAATTTTATTTTGCTTTCCTCTTTTTTTAAGTTGTTACTCTTTCCCCTTTTAGGTTATATCTCCATGGCTTCTGTACAAGTCTAGTAACCTTGGAGAAGGTTTTCTCTCGGCAACACTGAAGGGTTTTACTGTGATTGATGACCGTGAGGGAACAGAAGAAGAATTTAGGCTAGCTATTGGAAATTCGAAATTGTCGGAATTTGATGTTAGCTTTGCTAATGATGATGGTGATCAGAAAAATTCTCATGCGGGTACCGAGAAAAGAGAGAAGTTGCCAGTTCCTCCAATGCTAATACTGGACGGAAAATTTGGCCAACACTCTACTTATGTATCTCTTTGTCTCCAAAGGCCAAAGCTGCTTGTTGCTCTTGATTTTCTCCTTGCTGTAGCTGAATTTTTTGTTCCTACACTTGGTGATATGCTATCAAGTGAAGAAAATAAGAATCCTGAAGAAATAATCAACGCTGTAGTTCTGAAGCAGCCTGTTTACAAACAATCTTCTGCTGAAATGTTGCTCTCACCACTGAGACCTTTAATAGCTGATGATGAAAGATTTGACCATTTGGTATATGATGGTAACGGTGGAATATTATTTCTGAGAGATAGACAAGGAGTTTCTCTCTCTTCTCCCAGCAAAGAGCCTATTATATTTGTGGGAAGTGGAAAGACGTTGCAGTTCAGAAATGTTATAATCAAGGTGTCAGATTCTTCTGTTTTAGCTCTTCTAATTTTAAGAAATTTAGATGCACAGGAGGGTAACCATCTCTTTATTTTTTTTTATTTGTCTTGCTGCAGAATGGACAATATTTGGATTCTTGTATTCAGCTGGGAAGCAACAGCAGTTACTCTGCTTCAAAGGAAGATAAGGTCCAGTTGGCACTAGAGTATGAAGCTCCCCATGAGGATTCACCAAGTGAAACCAATAATGCTACACCATCTCGAGATACTGCAGCAAAAAGATCCACTGAGTTTATTATCGAGCTGCAGGTTGGCCAATGCTTTAGTTATATATTCTTCTTCTTCTTCAAAATGCTCCAATGTTAATGCACTTCAATATCTTTGGTGGTTAACATCCATGACATTATGTAACTGGATTTTAAATTTATGTGAAGGTGGAAAACTTGCTTGTGAAACTAGGGGTTCCAAAATATGATAATCAGAAATCTTTGTCTGCTATTCTTTGATTTTTGCGAGCAACATTGTTCAATACCCAACTTGTTACAATTTTGTCCACTTTGTGATGTTCTTTTTGTAACTGGCATTTTTTGCAGGCAATAGGCCCAGAACTTACATTTTACAATGCATCAAAAGGTCTTGGGGTATCACAAATTCTCTCGAAAAATCTTTTGCATGCTCAGATGGATGCTTTTGCACGGTTAGTTCCTTTCCCTTTCTTACTTCCTTGGTTTTGCCCCTTCACAAAGAAGAAAGTTTAGGGAAAGATGATTATTTTAGTTAGTGCGTTGCCTTTATCATTCTTTTTATTTGCTCCCTTTCCCTTGATCTCTTGGTGCTGGAGTTTAATATAGTTTCAATGACCTGCAAATCCATTAGTTTGCGTTTTGGTGCTTTGAAAACACAACAGAAAGTATTATTATATTTATTGCCATAACATTTGGCTTCTTTTGCATAAAAACTGTTCAATTTCCATTTTAGAAATTGCCAGTTAGAGCCTATGCTATGTTCTTGTAATTGCTAGCAAAAGGAATAGAGCTTGTTGCTGCTACCGTGCTTTATGGTGTTACTGTGTCTAGTGCTAGTTTTCGAATAGTGGCCTTTCAGATGCTTTAAAACCTCGTCTGATGGAATTTTGTCAATTTATGTCTTACTGTTATCAGGCTTGTTTTGAGAGGCGACACAATTGAAATGACTGCTAGTACACTTGACTTCATGATGGAGAGTAATGGAATCAGAATATTGGAGCCTTTTGACACCTCAATGAAGTACTCGAATGCTTCTGGGAAAACAGATATAAATTTATCTGTTACAGATATATTTATGAACTTCACATTCAGCATTCTGAGACTCTTTTTAGCAGTTCAAGAAGATATTTTGACGTTTTTAAGGATAACCTCAAAGAAGATTACACTGACTTGTTCCGAGTTTGACAAAGTTGGTATAATCAGAAGTAAGTGAAATGCATTGTATTAATTTATGGTCGTTGTAGGTGTTTGTGCTTGAAGATATCAATTACATGCAATTTATGTTATCCACTGCAGATCCACAAAGTGACCAAATATACACATTTTGGAGACCACGTGCACCTACTGGCTTTGCAGTTCTTGGTGACTATATGACACCATTGTGAGTAAAATTTCAAGGATCCAGTTCTGACATTTATTTTCTCTTATTCTTCTCTTATAGCATCTATGCCCTTTTGCATTTGACAGGGATAAGCCTCCTACAAAAGGTGTAATTGCTGTAAATACTAACTTGGCTAGAGTCAAGAGACCCGTGTCTTTCAAACGTGTTTATCCTCCATCTGTTTCTAAGGAGATATCTGAAAATGGTACCGCTGTTTCAAACTCGGCACAAAACAATGGAACGAATAACAGCTGCTCTATTTGGTTCCCTGAAGCACCCGATGGTTATGTGTCACTTGGCTGTGTAGTGTCCCCTGGAATGTCACCACCATCGCTATCTTCTGCCTTTTGCATCTCAACTTCTCTGGTTTCTCCTTGTGATCTTAGGG
This sequence comes from Breynia disticha f. nivosa, assembly GCA_948193385.1. Taxonomy (NCBI): domain Eukaryota; kingdom Viridiplantae; phylum Streptophyta; class Magnoliopsida; order Malpighiales; family Phyllanthaceae; genus Breynia; species Breynia disticha. The sequence goes on from CANYCX010263816.1 coordinate 28,952, forward strand.
ATTGTATTACCGTCAGTTTGCCTAATCTGTAAGTTAAAACTTAAGTGTCTTCTTGTTAAAATATTTATTACACTTGAGACTCAATGATAAATTAGGTACCCTCAGTTCTGCATATTAGTTTCCACTTCCTGGAACTTTGGTAATGCCAGGTCTTTGATATACAAGAGTTTGGATTGATCGTCCATCTGATGGATCAATAACATTAATTAACTGCTTTTTGGAAGGGACTCGCTTGTCTTTTTTAGAAAAGAACTCTGTTTACAACTGGGAAGATTTTAAACTTTAAAACTAATTCTTTTAACACCTCCACTTCATCCTCTCTTGTGGGATTTGATCCTTTTAGTACATTCACAGATCTCAAAGGCACAACATTCACACTCCCAATTTTTGGCATTTTTTTTGCCTTGTGATATGTCCTAATGCATCTATCCTTTTTTCTCATTGGAAAGTTAATGCCACATTGTTATTGTCTGTGTATGACGATTTCTTTGGGTTTCTTCCTGCTCTTATTATTAAATTTCACAGATCATTATGAAAGTCCCTTTTTTGGGTGCTTATTGACTTCCATTTTTGTGTAAAAATTCAGACACCCGTCAACTATAGCCTTTTGGCGTGTGGACAATTCTGCTGGTACTTTCTTGCCTGCAGATCCCACTACTCTCAAATTAATCAGACAAGCATGGGAATTACGTCACATAAAATTTGGCCTCTTGGAATTTCACCCAAAGGCCAGTGCTGATTTGGATGGGCAAACTTCTCCTTCTGTACTTTCTGATGCACGACAATCAGAAAAATCAACCTCCATAAATTCTTGTCGACGTGTGGAAGCCGTTGCTAGTTTCCAGTTGATATGGTCGAACCAGGCTTCAAGCTCAAGAAAGAAATTATCTATATGGCGTCCAGTTGTTCCACAGGGAATGGTGTATTTTGGTGATATTGCTGTTGAAGGGTATACCTTTCCCACCACTATTCATCTATTAATTCAGTATCCTGTCCAAAAAGAAACTATTTTACTTTATTTTTTTTATTGAAATTCAGGTATGAACCTCCAAATACCTGTGTTGTTCTTCATGATAATGGAGACGAGGAGCTTCTCAAACCTCCTGTAGATTACCAGCTTGTTGGACAGATTAAAAAACAAAGAGGAATGGATAGTATTAGCTTCTGGATGCCTCAATCGTCCCCTGGATTTGTCCCACTGGGTTGTATTGCTTGTAAGGGATCACCAAAGCAATATGATTTAAGTAAATTACGATGCATCAGGAGTGATATGGTCACTGGGGATCAGTTCTTGGAGGAAAGTTTATGGGATACTTCTGAAACCATGTTTAGAAAAGAATCATTTAGCATATGGACTGTGGGTAATGAGTTGCGAACATTTGTTGTACGAAGTGGTTACAAAAAGCCTCCTAGAAGATTTGCCCTAAAGTTTGCAGCTCCTAATGTGACAAGTGGTTCAGATGATACTGTGATTGATGCTGAAATCAGAACTTTTTCTGTGGCCATTTTTGACGATTACGGTGGATTGGTGAGAAATTCTCTCTTGTGAATCCTTTGTGGTTTCTTTTTATCTCATGCTTCATGTTGATTGAGATAGGCGACTTGACTTGGTAATTTATATGGTTTATCTTATTTTTTTTTTTTCTTATTTGTAGTAAATCTTTGTAGATAGCTATAGTTTTTTTTTTTTTAGCATTCCTTTCAAGGTCATGGGTGTGAACTATGTTAATTCAAAAGGCTTATTGATTCTTTTTGAACGAGGTTTGGACTTATCATTTTTAGCCCAGCTGTATGTTATGGTATCAGTTTTAGCATCCAATAATTATCTGTTAGAGTTCTCCGTTAAATACTGGCATGGCTGGTTGTGGAATTTTTTGCGACATTCAGCAAGCTTGTATAAGTTGATTTCATTGTTAGCCTGACTAATTTATTTGATAACAATGCACAGATGGTTCCATTATTCAATATATCACTGGGTGGAATAGGGTTCAGTTTTCGAGGGAGAGCTGGCTACTTAAATTCTACTGTTAATTGCTCCTTTGCTGTCAGATCATACAATGATAAGTATGAAGCTTGGGAGCCATTTCTTGAACAAGTGGATGGATTTCTTAGGTATTTTTTTTATTTGGCTGATATGTTTCCTTTAAAAGAATTCATTCAACTTGAATAATATTTTCTTATCTCTAGAAATTTTGTGGATGTTTGCCATAAGTTGAACCATGTAATCTGGGTGCATTTTCTCATCTTTGCGCATGGGTGTTTTGCTTGCCGTGAACAAATGTGAAATCCATATGTGTGGATGTTGAGTCAATGCATTTTCTGTGCTTTTTCTTATTTGAACACGGTGGTTATCTTCGTGGTGCTCTTGTTGATACGTAACTATTTTATGCTTTCTTATTGCGGAGGAATTCTTGATCAGAAAGAAATGGTATCTAAACGTACGAAGATTGGAGAACTAAGAAATATATTCTTCTTGAATGCTGCTGACACTGCTCTGAAAACTAGTCTTTGGATTTGAGAAAAATAAATCCTTTCCTTTTTGTCGTTTTGGAGAAGAGGATGGAATCTAAAGGACGCATTCTTTCATTTACACGTGCGGGTGTTACTTTTTTTTGTTTTGGAACTCTAGTATCATATTAATGGTAACTTGTGACTCTCTTAGGTACCAGTATGATGTCAATGCACCAGGACCAGCTTCTCAGCTACGCTTGACCTCAACTAGGGATCTCAACTTAAATGTTTCAGTTTCCAATACTAACTTGATTATCCAAGCTTATGCTAGCTGGAACAACCTTAGTCGTGCCCATGAATATTACAAAAAGGAGGTATGCTTCTCTCGGAGTTGGCTTTGGTGCTTTTGAACTTCCATGCTTTGAGTCCTTTTCGTATTGTCACGATGTAATTAAATTTAATCCATCAAAAAACTTCCTTTTAAAAAACTTCCTTTTTAATGTGTTGGTATGATGAGCCTTTAGATTAATTTTAATTGCATCACAATTAGGAAAAGTTCATAAAGCATGGTAGTGAAAAAGCACCATTGCCAATCCCTGTTTCTCTTCCTATCTTAGTAGATTTTGTTTTTTAATTTTTTTAAACTATCTCTGTCAACTAATATTCTTTTGATCTTGCAGGAAACATTTTCTGCATCATCTAGGGAAAGATCTATGATTGATGTCCACCATAAGAGGAATTATTACATAGTCCCTCAAAACAAACTTGGCCAGGATATTTTCATTCGTGCAACTGAAATAAGGGGACTCTCAAATGTAATTAGGATGCCATCTGGAGATATGAAGCCTGTGAAAGTACCAGTTTCAAAGAATATGCTAGACTCTCACTTAAGAGGAAAAGTTTACACAAAAGCAAGGGCAATGGTGACAGTTCTCATTGAGGATGCAGAGGTATGAGTTAAGCATTATTTATGTGAGATAGCTGTATGCTTTGGATTAATCTTTGCTTGCTTTAACAAATACTAATGGTTTATCAACTGAAAAGTCCTCTTCCACATATGAGCATGGACAAGGTGGAAGGAATTTTGGATGAATTCCTGGAAGGAGAAAAATGAAATAGGAGTTGGGAAATTAACTTTTGTCCTACTAGTCATGAATCATATTTTGACTCGAAAATATTTTTAGAAAATTATACCAAACAAATCCACCATATTTACAATTTTTTAGCATAGAACAGGCATTTTGCCAATAGGTCATTGAAATGGCCGTATTGCTTCATTCATGAATTGATTTCTAATTTCTCCCTGGTGCTTGATGACTTGAATTATTATTTTGATTTCATTTTCTGTTCTATTTTTTTTATTGTTAAATATGAGTAGTATTTTCAATGTGAATACTTTTTGTCATAGTTCTTTACTTATGTAAGTGTAATTTTGTTCATATTTGTGTTTTAGTTTCCAAGAGTAAAGGGGTTAACATCTAATGTCTACACTCTAGCTATCCGTCTTACTCCAAACCAAAATCTTGGTGGTGATTTTTTGCATGAGCAAAGGGCACGTACAAGTGGAAGCATCTCAAAATTCTCCTCTTCTAAGCAAGATTTGGTCAGCTGGAATGAGTTATTCTTCTTTAAAGTTGATCCCTCGGTATGAGTGATTTTATTTATTTATTTATTGTTAGTCAATTTTACTACTTAAGCAATGGAACTTCATCTGGCAGAAGATATTCTTCGCAGTTTGTCGTTATGATCCACTATGTAGCTGAAGCTATTGTGGACTTGATAATATTTGTTTTTCCATTTAGTTTAATTGCATGTCCTAACTTATTAACAATGTTGATGTGAATTATGTGAGTTTGATCTTTGAATGGTTTTGAATTCAGTTGTATGCATTTGCAGTATGAGCTGCTTACTTTCCCAACTGATTTTTCAGAACAATCATTGTTTCTTTTTATTGTTCTATATACCATATTTTGGCATATTTTGATGTTTCTAATTTGTAAATGTTTTGCACTTATTACAAGCATTTCGGTGCTAGGGGTCCTGTTATTGTTCATTGTTTGGAGTGGGCTGTCTTTCTATATTATGGTAACTTAATTCTCAACGGTATCTTTGTTCAATCAAACATTTGGAATGATCTTTGTTACTCTGAGATCTGCTATTTTCACATGGTGGTAGGAATATTGAATTTCTATCCTTGTATTGTATGTCTTATATTTTGTTCCTTTCAAAAAGTTTGATCTATTTAATTATCATATATGTTCATGAAAATTAATTGAAATTTTTTTCTTAATTATCTAATTTCTGCAGGAAAACTATCTATTGGAATTAATAGTCACCGACATTGAAAAAGGTACTCATTAACTTTCTAATTGTAGTGAGATTTGTGCATTAGATTAGTGGATTTTAGGTTGTTATGCAGTTGATTCTTAGATTGTCAAATGGTTATCCATGTTAAACATGCTATGCTTTGCTAAACCATCATTTTGGTTTCACAGGTGATCCAATTGGATTTTATTCAGTTCCTTTGAACCAGATAGCGGCAACTATTGAAGAACATTTTTACCATGATGACTATCTGAAGCACTTGAGGAGGATAGACATATACATGGGAGAGACTACTGTAAGCGTTTTCTTATTCTAAACTTTTTCCTTTTCATTTTTGTTTGCTATGAGGTATCTGCAAAACCTTCTGTGCCTCTTCTGAATAGTTATGTTGGCAAAATCAGCCATAATGTGGTTTTCATTATTTTGTCTTTGCAGGCCACGTCTCATGTTGATGGACATAAGAAGACAAGTGGAACAGTGAGATGTGCTGTTTTCATGTCATCCCTGTCTGAAATGGAAGACACAAATGAATTATCTGCTACTGGAAGAAAATCAGGTTTTATCCAAATCAGTCCCAACATGCAAGGCCCATGGACTACTGTAAGGCTAAACTATGCTGCACCTGCAGCTTGCTGGAGGTTAGGTAATGATGTTGTAGCCAGTGAAGTAAATGTCAACGATGGTAATATATTTGTGAATATAAGGTCTTTGGTTTCAGTACGTAATGGTACAGATTTTACACTTGATTTATGCCTTGTATCCAAAGTTTCCCATGAAAGCATTTGGTTACCTGATGACAAATATGAAAACCAAGGTTTACAGGTTCTTGGTGATAGAGTTCAGGCAGATGAATTCTTTGAGACTGAAATTTACGACCCAACAAATGGTTGGGCCGGGTGCTCAAGTCTCTCAGAAAGTGGAGGTGCTAATCAGGTACAGGGTCTATATATATGTTTTTAGTTGTGTCAATCGAATGACTTCAAGATAGCGGCCTTGAGATGCAAAAGAAAAAAAAAATTGAGGTTCATCAAAGAGCTTTTTTGGTCACTTTATTTTGTATTCACATTCTGATTCTTAAGAGGATGTTGACCTAATAAGGAGTTCCATATTTTAGCTTCAGCGTTGATGCTTTCATAATGTGCTATGAGATTTTGCTAGTTCATGCCTATTTAACAATTTTGGTCCTGGAATGGCAGTAATATTAATGAGTTTAGTGTGTCCATCCTTTGCAGGTAATGACCAGGATTGACTCACCATCAGGCTGGGAATGGGTTGACAATTGGCATTTGGACACAGCATCTATTAATAATGCCGATGGATGGGTTTATTCTCCAGATGTTGAAAGCCTGAATTGGCCAGAGTCATATCCTGTGAAGTCTGAGAACCGGGCAAGGCAAAGAAGATGGATAAGGAATAGAAAGCTTATTGCTGGTGATATGAGACGGGAGATATCTGTTGGTTTATTGAAACCTGGTGAAACTTTACCTATCCCTCTGCATGGCCTGAGTCAATCTGTATCATATGTGTTGCAATTAAGGCCTTTTGGTCCTGGTACTTCAAATGACTACTCTTGGAGTTCTGTGGTTGATAAGCCTAGTAATTCTGAGGGCTTTGGCGAATCAAAAGTTTCTTCAGAAATATGTGTATCATCCCTCACGGAATCTGAAGAACTTGTATACTGTAACCAGATGACTGGTTCGTCATCAAGTGATACCCATAAGTTGTGGTTTTCTGTAAGTATAGAAGCTTTGGAGATTGGAAAAGACATTCATTCTGATCCTATTCAGGATTGGAATATTGTTATTAAATCCCCGTTATTGATCAGCAATTTTCTTCCACTCGCTGCTGAATACTCTGTTCTAAATGTGAAATCTAGCGGTCATTTTGTTGCATGTGCTAGAGGAGTACTTTCTAAAGGGAGCACCATCAAAATCCATACTGCCGATATAAGAAAGAGCTTATTCCTTTCACTGCTTCCGCAAAGAGGATGGCTGCCAACTCAAGTTAGTTTCTGAAGATGCTGCGTGTTGTCCATTCATCATTATATTATTATATTAATGGGATTAAATCACTACATATTATGTTGTTGCTTCTCTTGAGTTACTCTATTTTTAAGCGCAGGAAGTTGTTCTTATATCTCAACCTCATGGGATGCCTGCAAAAACCATCAGCTTAAGAAGTTCAATATCTGGAAGGTTCAGATGCAAACTGCACTCTATTTATTGCTATTAGTTTTTTCGGCAGTTGAATGAAACTTATCATGTGTGATCTTATCTCTTTATGGAATGTGCAGGATTGTTCAACTCATTCTTGAACAAAATTACAACAAGGAACAACCACTATTGCCAAAGAATATCAGGGTCTATGCGCCATATTGGTTCTCCATTGCCAGATGTCCTCCTCTTATATATAGACTGGTTGATATGAGAGAAAGAAAAAATTCACGCAAGGCTGCTCTTTCATTTCAGTCAAAAAATAGTGATGAAGAAATTCTTGGTGTGATAACTGAAGAGGAAATATATGATGGTCACACAATTGCTTCTGCTTTGAACTATAAAATGATGGGATTTTGTGCATCAATATGTGAATCTGGTCAGAACACACAATTTGGGCCTGTCAAGGATCTTTCTCCGCTTGGCGACATGGTATATTTTTATATTGCTTGTCATTGGGTCGACGTTTTCTTATTAAGTCCCAAAATAAACTGCTTCATTTTGTTTTTTCTGTTTGATAGGATGGATCACTAGATATCTATGCTTATGATGGCAATGGTAACTGTTTACGGCTTTTCATTTCCTCGAGACTATGTCCCTATCAATCTGTCCCTACAAAGGTAGCTAAGGACTTAATGGAACTAACAAAAAATTTGAGTGTTTTGAGGTTTTCTAACCACTAATTACTTTATAGGTTATTTCTGTCCGCCCATTCATGACATTTACGAATCGACTGGGCCAAGATATTTTTGTTAAATTAAACAGCGAAGATGAACCTAAGGTTCTCCATGCATCCGATTCAAGGATATCTTTCGTGTGCCGCAAGATAAGCGGAAATGATAAGCTCCAGGTTAGTGTGCTAATCATAGGATCAACATTCCTTCTATTATGAAATACCTAGTGTTATTGAAGGCTGTAGATACACAAGTATAAATGTTCCAATCATGTCTCATTACTTAATTTAGATTGTCGCTTGGACTAGTACCTCAAGGCCATGTTTTTCTAAAGTTCCATGCATTATCACCCAGGATTCAGAATTTTGTAGTATTCTTTGTGTCTCTCTTGTTCAATCTGATGTACTTTTTCTGTGTGCGTATAAGTATAAAGAAGTGGAAATCTTTCAAAAAATGTGTTTCCATCCCAATTTCTCTTTCAATATTGTTTGTGCAGTTGAGCAATAAAAACACAGTTTCCAGATTTGAACAATTTTTTTTTTTAACAGGTTCGATTAGAAGATACAGAATGGTCCTATCCTGTTGAAATTACTAAAGAAGATACTTTCTTCATGATTTTGAGGTGTCAAAATGGTTCCCAACGATTTTTGAAGACAGAGATACGGGGTTTTGAGGAGGGGTCACGATTCATAGTTGTATTTCGCCTAGGATCAACAAGTGGTCCCATCAGGTAGTATTGCAGCATATTTATATATACCATTCCCTTTATAACATACCCATAACCTGTGAAATTTTGTTGAAAAGAATTGATAACAGAACAATTAACAAGAAAATAAGCATTCGCCAAACTGGCTTTGGTGAAGATGCCTGGATTAGTTTGGAGCCCCTTTCAACAACAAACTATTGTTTGGATGATCCATATGGCCAAAAATTTCTTGATGCAAAAATTGACAGTGAAGGTAGAATTAATATTTGGAAACTTGATCTAGAAGCAACTAGCATACCAGAGAACAGTGAGGTGGGGTTGCAGGTTCATATTTCAGAAGTGGGAAATATCAAGGTCATTCAGGTGACTGATATTATCCATTCGAATGCACATGGACTCCAATCTCGTCCACATAGTGTGAATTGGGGAAATTCTCACTTGCAGACTGAGGTGCAGGATGCTACACCTATGGAGGTTATAGTCGAGTTGGGTGTTGTTGGGATTAGCATTGTGGATCATAGACCAAAAGATATTTCTTACTTGTATTTGGAGAGGGTATTTCTGTCATATTCCAATGGTTATGATGGAGGGACAACTAGTAGGTATGACTCTATGTTGATATTGTTTTCATGCTTTAAACTTGATTGTAAGAATTGATGATGAGTGTAAAAACATTTTAATTAGTTAGATGATGCATATGGCCCAGGAAAGTTGACATTGTTTTCTTTTTTGGAAGGTTTAAGCTCATATTGGGCTATCTACAACTAGACAATCAACTTCCTCTAACGTTGATGCCAGTCTTGTTGGCACCGGAGCAAGTGGCTGATATGCATAATCCGGTATTTAAGATGACTATCACAATGCGGAATGAAAACACAGACGGCATCCAGGTCTACCCAATTGTATATATTCGGGTATGGAAATTAATTTGTATTTCGGATGTGCTATTCTTACAAATAAAACAATATCTGATCCATTGAAATTGATACGCTAGGTAACTGACAAGGTGTGGAGGCTTAATATCCACGAACCAATTATATGGTCATTGATAGATGTCTATAATAAACTTCAGCTGGATCGAATTCCACAAAGTTCCAGTGTCACACAAGTTGATCCAGAGATTCGTGTCGGGTAATATTCACTATGTTTATTTGAAAGTAGACACAGTACTGCTGTCTGCATATTTTCGTGTGGTATTTTGAAGTTTGTATCTGTTATGAGATACTTTTCTTTGCTTTAAAACTCAATAAAGTTTTCTTTTGCAATTCTTAAAATTGAGATCTGATAGCTACTAGTCACCATAGCACTAAGCAAATCAAATTGCTTCTATAGAACTTTCACAAGTCTGATAACTACGATCTCTGATGGATGTGTTTCCTGTTGCATGTAATTTAACATTGCTGGTATAGTTTTTTTAAGCTTATTCAGTCAACAGCTCAATCATCTTCGAGATGATAGTTTTACTTCATGCATCCAATTCAAATTAAAGTTGAATATTTAAGGTGATCACCACAACTAAATATGTTTCTTCATGCAGCATAGCAAGAAATTATCAGTTAAAACAGTCTCCGGAAACAAAATGAAACACAATAAGAAATTTGTATTCTTTAGAGAACACAGATGTAATTTTTATATTGGCTATTTGATTCAAAGTCACTATTAAGTATTTATCTTTTCTTTCTTTTTTGTTTCTGTTGTTTTTCAGGCTAATAGATATTTCTGAAATAAGATTGAAGGTGTCCTTGGAGACAGCACCAGCTCAGAGACCTCATGGTGTTCTTGGTGTATGGAGCCCTATTTTGTCAGCTATTGGAAATGCATTTAAAATTCAGGTAATGCCCCATTTCTGTTTAAACAGGAAAACACATCAGCACGTGTTAGTGTAGATGTTTATGTTTCATGATGGCATTTGTCTGTTAATGTCAGAAAAGTTTGGGGTAAGGATTAGGCGTTTTGATGTGTTCAAATATTTTCAAGCAAAGCGCTGGTGAACAGACTTCTGAATAAGAAACTTTGTCACTATCTGTTCTAATGCTAGTTCGTATTTTTAAAAATTCATCATCTATGCTCGAGACTTTGGCTTCAAATTCTTTTCCCTAAATATTACTATCTGATCAATGCTTATTCTCCATATGATTTGATAATTTGACTTATATTACTATCTGATTGATGCATATTTTTCATATGATATGATAATTTGACTTGTCCAACTTGATTTCATCCTTGTATGAGTTTGGCAAATAGGCTTTAAAATTCGTTGAATGTGCATTAAGACAGAAATAACTCAAATTGAGATGTATTGCCTTTTGTTCCTTTGTGTGGGATTTTTTTTTTTTTGAATTTAGAATTGATCAAGCAGAGGCATATCGTGCAATTTTAAGATGAGGTTTAATATTGCCTTGTTAAAATTCAGGTGCATCTAAGGAGGGTGATGCATAAAGACAGGTTTATGAGAAAGAGCTCCATTGTTCCTGCCATTGGCAACCGAATTCGGCGGGATCTGATCCATAATCCCTTGCACCTGATTTTCTCTGTTGATGTGCTTGGTATGACTAGTTCAACATTGTCTTCTCTCAGTAAAGGGTTTGCAGAGCTTTCTACTGATGGACAGTTTCTACAATTACGCTCTAAGCAGGTAAGACTCAAAATAATAACAAAGGCTTGACCATGTAAAATCAATATGTAACATTATGTTGACTTGGGAGCAGGTGGGATCAAGGAGGATAACTGGGGTAGGTGATGGAATTATGCAAGGCACCGAAGCTCTGGCACAAGGTGTTGCTTTTGGAGTTTCTGGAGTTGTGAGAAAGCCAGTGGAGAGTGCCAGACAGAATGGCATATTGGGACTTGCCCATGGGCTTGGGCGTGCTTTCTTAGGATTCATTGTACAACCAGTTAGTGGGGCTTTAGACTTTTTCTCATTGACTGTTGATGGAATTGGTGCGAGCTGTTCCAAATGCCTTGAAGTTCTCAGTAACAGAACCACATCTCAGAGGATTAGAAATCCTCGGGCTATTCATTCTGATTGTATTCTGCGAGAGTATTGTGAGAAAGAAGCTATTGGACAGGTAGCTTCTATAATACTTCCTTCTAGGATTAGATAACATTTTATGTTTCTTTTAAATGTCAAAATAGGTTAAAATATTGTTTATTGATCTTGAAATTAATTGAACTTATAGTACTAAATTTTCTTCACGCTCAATAGGACACTTGGCTCAGTACATTTTTTAATTTTGGTTCGTCAATCTTAATGATCAGCAAGACAAAATTTCTTCAACTCATCAGCAGATATTTCAACTTAATATGAATTAGCATTTTTTTGCTGAGTGCCGTTCTGTTAAGGTCTAGCATAATGAAAGGGATGGATTAGCTAATTCAAAATCATTTGCAGTACTTTTGACATTGAATAAAGCCTTTCTTTTGGAAAAGTTTTCCCTTTTGAGCTCCTTCAAATTGTGGCTAACATGCCCGTGTTTCTTCAAACCCAAAATAGAGTACAAAAATTAGAAATGCATGTTCTGAAATTCTCATGGTGTTATCAATTCTTCTTAACATAACTTCGGGTTTTTTTTCATTATTTTTTGAAATCCTGAAACCATGGGTTATTGGCTGTCAGGATTAAACTATGTAATTGGCTATTCTTTTTCCATGATTTATCCAGCAACTTTATGTTGGAAATTTTGACTCATTTAACCTAGCTGAAATAATGCTTTTTATTGCCAAGTATGTAGTTTGAAGTTTCCAATGCATTTTGATTATCTTCTGTTGAAATTAAAGTGTAAACATGATCAGCTATTAGCATGTGAACATGATAAGTCAAATCAGTAAAGTTTCCATTAAACTTTATTAGTTAGGCAGCAATACATTAGTTAGGTAAATTACCAGAAATTAGGTATGATAGCATTGTAATAGATGTATATAAATATACTTGTACTTTAATCAGAAAATATAACAAAGAATACCTACATTACAAGTTGGTATCAGAGCTCTGCAACTGGTATTCTAAAAACCACCCTAAACAGAAAATCATGTCCACATCTGAGGTTGTAAACACTTTTTCTACTGCTGTTCAATCTGGTGTGGCATTGGCTGCAAGGTTTGGCAAGAACAAAGGGAAAAAGGATGACAAATCCGGGCTGTGGTGCAATTTCTGCAAAAGGGCAAGACACACTAGAGAAACTTGCTGGAAACTTAAGGGCAAGCTGGCTGAATCTGGTGAACAAACAGGTACCGAAGTGTTCAGTGCAGAACAAATCAGCTATATTCAGAAACTCCTAAGGTCTCAAACTAATGTGGCTGGAATTCCTGCTTTTTTTGGCACCCAGCAAGGTAATTCTAAACTTGTCTCTACATCTAATGAGTTGTG
>CANYCX010263927.1:0-13770 GCA_948193385.1 Breynia disticha f. nivosa
ATTTTGTATAAAAACATACCACACAGGTATAACTATCAACGATATATCAATATCAACTCCTTGTCAACCTTTATTAATGTAAGCAATACATGTTTTTCAACAATCAACTATATATCAATCATATGTCAAATAAGGCATGTATGTGTCAATCATAAATCAATAAGAAATTCTTGTCTTATTGATTCATATAAATGAATCAATAAGACAAGAATTCAATTCAAACCTTACGACATTCTTTCACTTTGATCTCAAACCATAAAATCATGTTTAACATACTAGATTAGATGAAATCAACTCTAAATCAACCAATGCATCTCATTTCCAAATTAATTCATCGATATCTAGCAATCCTCAAATCATAGCATTATAGGCCAGACACATTTACATTATATAAGTCTAGGAATTGACATTTTCATTTATAAAAGATAGTCTTATGAATGATTTCAGTAAGCTTAAGAACACTTACACGCAAGCATAGAACACTTACCTCGAATATAAGCAAAATCAGCAATCTAAACACTGACTCAAAATCCTCTCGCTCGCCGTACAGATCCTCCTGTACGTAATTAATCATATACAATTCATTAACTATCAACATTCATATTGATTCTATACTTAGAATCATCAAAACATCATTTAAAAGCTTAATTCATCCATTTCCAACAATTTCTCTCATGAAAAAATCTTCCAAAACTCCATCCATACCATGATTTTCATCTTCTCAATCATATACAATAAGTTATTCAACCTCCTAGCATATATGTACAAATATTTCTAGCATCAATTCAGTTCAAACATACTAAATCATCCAATTTTCAGCATAACCCCTATATGTTCTTGTAAACCAACTAACAGCCTTACCTTGACTTGGATTTGATGTTGATTTCTTGCAAGGATTTGCGTTTCTTCTTGCAAATTCACTTCCTACCTCAAGAACAAGACCTTTGCTTCTCGGCTCTCCCCTGATGTATTTCTCTGCAATTTGAGTGAAAGTTCTTGAATGTCGATTGATACGTTCAAGCTTTATATTTTTTTTCCAAAAATCAGCAATCCACGCGTGGTGGAGAGTGAACTACGCCTGGTCGTAGCGACTGCACGTAGTTTTCTCCCACTGAGCGTACTTTGCTGGTTTCCAGCATTTCTTCGTTTCTTTGGTTATTTCCTATCAACCTTCAATCAACCTTCATATACCTCAATTTAATCATTTATTTTTCATTATTTTAATACGAAAAATTCCAGGTTGTTACATTGGGTGTGCCCATAACAATAGATCGTGCAGATGATTTTTGGTCCTATTTTCAATCAACACAGGTTGTGTTGAACTAACACATTGGGGCTTGTTAGACCTTATTATGTTCAATTCTCTCCTAAATTTGTGCATTCTTTCCATAAATTTGTCTCAGTTATCAATTAATATAAATTATTGATTCTAATATCGATTTTATGTAATAAAAACAATCAATAATCTGTAAACATACGATCTATCCAGTGCAATTGTGCTGCATTTAAAATGTTTTAGATTTTGAATCAATTTTTCAATTCTAAATGCAACATTTAGAAAAATATAATTAAAATGCATGCATAATATACAATTTTAGTTATCAAATTAATCTCATATTATGCATGCATCAGCACCTTATAATCACCATCACTATAAACTAACTCATTCTTAACATCACAATTCTCATTCTTAGGAACAAAAGGACTGTGAATTATTACCTTCTAATAGATGATACCTTCAGACATTATGTGAATCTTCATGTAATTTTTTTCAAGAGGAGTAGTTTGTGCAATTGAATAAGGGAGGAAAATTAGGGTTGACACCAAAAATCTGCAAAGTTTGTTATGCTATCGTAGTTCTTCTGAGGGATGTTAAGCCTTCAATGTGAGGGCCGCTCTAATACCAATTGTATGACCTAAGTAATTTCTAGAAGGGAATTAATATAGCTTAATAGTTGATGGAAAATTTTGTGGAATTGAATGACAAACAAGAAGGAACACTCAATGTATAGTGGTTCGGCAAGAACAGTTATGTCACTAACTAAGTTTTCACTTAGGATTTTGGCAAATACTTCTCTATTAATTAACTTTTAAACTAAGTGAGAACTCCTTACACTTGAATTTTGACTAAAAAAATCTCACAAGATGATTTAATTTTTGGATAAAATCTTACCTCACAAGAACATTCACAATAAGAAAAAATAACTCACTCGTAAGTACAAGATGTGCAAATAGGTAAAATGGAAATGAAAGGACACTAATATACTTGCACAATACTGGAAAACAAGATTGTAATTTTAGAGAAATCAATATATAGATGTTTAGGAGCTCTCTTTCTATTGTTACGGAAGCCTTATATGTGTCCTCTTATAAATATACTCATTAAGCACACTTGATTCACTTTTTGAGACCTTGGGAGAGTGATTTTTTTGCTGCAGACGTGCTTCTGGTCGACTGAACAAATTTTTTACTTGACTAATGTATTCATTGGTGGACTAACTCCATATGTTAGTAGAGTGACAAAGCCTCCAAAAGCATTCTGGAACTTTTCTTTATTTATTTTACTTTAGATCCACTAACTCACCCTGTGTCTTTGTTAGTCGAGTAACATATATATTTGGTCAACTAATGAACGTGCCCATTGATCAAACATTTGAACGTTTGTCTGTAATGATTATAGATTTTATCGATATTAGTCAACTAAAATTTTGTTTTAGTCGAGTAAAGTGGCACTTTTCCTTAGCTAGACGTTGAATTTGAATTTTTACCTGCATCACATGCATTAGTCGAGTAAACAGATATATTAGTTGACTAACCTAACTTGTCTTCGTAGATTGACAAATGGGTTAATGAAGTAAACTGCGCTCGCGATTTCACTTTTTGTGCACATTCTTGTTTCAGTTCCAATTTGTATAATTCATTTTAGTATCATAGACTTGAGTTTAATATTTATAAAATTATTCACCACCATTATTCCAACATGTTTGAACTATAGTCTCCCAATTTTTGCTAGCTATGAATATTTTTCTTTTACAGACCAATACTCTACTTTTTCAATTTAATATTGCATGGCGTTT
The DNA here is from genome assembly GCA_948193385.1 of Breynia disticha f. nivosa. NCBI lineage: Eukaryota > Viridiplantae > Streptophyta > Magnoliopsida > Malpighiales > Phyllanthaceae > Breynia > Breynia disticha. The sequence goes on from CANYCX010263927.1 coordinate 3,078, forward strand.
TTATTTTAACTCTAATTGTTAAGACTATTAAGGTGAAGTGAGTTCAATATTTCAGAAAATAGCAGCAAAATGTAATACAAGCCCCTAAGCAAAAACGGATATCAAAACATTGCACAAAAACTGAAATATGTTGAACATTGAACACTTACATTGTGCAGTCTTCATAAAATACAATGGAAAATATCAATACAATAATATAAAACTGTGCAGCTAAATGAATAGATAAAAAAGTAGACATACTCCAGACCTTATGTACTGGAATGATTGCCATTGTGAAGAATTCAGATAGTACATATTACGAGTATTGTGGCATTGTTCAGAGAAATAATAATGACAAGACAGTAGTTCTTTTGAAAGGAAAAGTTTATGATATCTTCATGGGGAGTTTTACTGCGAGTCCCTCTTTGAGGTGATTCATTGAGTCATTCTTCTAACTGTTAAATAAGATGGAAATGAATTTGAGTCTTTAATTTTTCAGTAAAAACAGTTTTAATTTTACGTAATCTGTACAGTTTTAGTAAAACGCAGAAGACTCAATGAGTCTCAACTTATAAGTCCTCATATTAAAATTTACCTACCTTCATAACGTTTTCGTCTTGATTAGCTCCAGCTTAATAATTTTTCCAGCTTGTTTGGAGAATATTCGTACTTTTATGCATTCAAATTCAATTTTTTAATATGTTTTCCAACAACAAAAGTTAAAATAGTAATTTGCAAAGAAAAAATATTGTTGAAAGTGAATATCCAGCATGAGGTGTGAACAAATAACAGAGATGATATTCAATAATAAAAATAAGAACACAGCTAATTTGAAGTTTAGATGTTCATAGGCAACATGAGAATTTTATTCTACATTTTGGTATTATTAATGTTTCTGTTAATCCTCAACCAAAATGATATATAAGAATGTCAAATTTCTTATTCGAAAACCTATATAGCATTGGATAGTTGAATTGTAATTGGTAATTACACGTCAACTCTGCCTCTCTTATCTATCATAAGGGTCAGGCCATGCCATGTTCAATCCATTCAACATTTACACTGTGAAGCTCACTCATAATGGTAAAATCTGAGAATTAGTTACATAAATGCGGGAAAATTACTCATGAAAGGAAGGGGCTGTTCAATAATACAATTAATCTAAAACACTTAATTACTATTTGGTGCGCTACATAACAAAGAAAAACTAATTAATTGACCCAAGATAACAAAGAAAAGCTAATTAATTGACCCAATTAAGTTACAAAAAAGATCATCATGCTATAGGGGGCCAAAAAAAAAGGTTAATAAGATGAGAGAGAGAGAAGGCAGTCGAAAATGACAAAAACATATGAGATTTTTTTTATTTATTGTCGGTATCAGGAGTGCGCTAGTTTAGCGAGCATGGCCATGTCCAAAATCTTAACATCAAGGGTGTCATCCAACTTCACAATTCCATCAGTCCCATCTACTCCGATCAGCTTACCGGTGGCACCCCGATGTCCTCCTCCCATTATCTTAATTTTGTCATTTTTCTTTGGCTCAACTATCTCTATCTCACTGGGAACTGCTGTTATTGTTTCACTGCTGCCAACCACAACTTTGCAAGAACCATCCTGCACCACAACACCCTCCATTAATCAATGAATACAGCACCCACAAGTTAAATATGCTGATTATATTCTTTCTTAAATGCACAATTTCAAATCCCTTTCAAGGTCATATAAAAAAGGTTTCGGCTCAGATATGATGTACCAAAAACTAAGCGAAGTTGACACTGTGCCAACAACAAAATAGCAGAATATTTAAAAAGCAACATGTTAAACGGTGTATTTGCAGTGACATATGTTTGTCTCATAAAAATTTTCATTGCTCTATAAATATCTTCCCAAGAGCATTTGTGTAGTACTTTTTGTATAAACAAAGAGACAGAACTATTATAAAAGAGCTTTAAAAATGTCTCCAATAGTGCTTTTAAAATGCTTTCTCTATTGGGAGGAGAGATATAAACAATTCAAAAATATATTGTGAATAAAATGAGTGGATAAAATACTGTCAAAATTTGAACTACCATTAATAAAATTAAAATCAAGATACATAATGAATTTTGACTCTTAAAATAAAGAGAAAAAAATAGGCTTAGTTTTTGCTTGGCTCTTTAACATTGATAATTGTAGTGTTTTAAAGAGAGTATTGGAGATGCTCCAAGAATCTAAAACTTTGTCATGCTATATATTTAAAGCCAACTTAAATTGCAAATATAGAAATATTTCCACGAATAAACATGTAGCATCATAGTTAACCAAGTTCTACAAAACATACCGGAAGCACCTCCCTGATGACACCAACAGAATCATCCTTGCGTATATTAACCAATATTTCTGGTACAAACCAAGGTCCATCACTGTCTCCACCTGCATTCCCACAAAAGTCATTTTTGTAGTTACTAATCAGCAAGCAGATGTCCGGAGCTAGTCAAGTGTCTTGAAAAATCAAGTCAAGTCAAAGTTATATCGTGCACACAGATTCTTGATTTAAATGTCAATTAGTTGTATTTTCACCAATCCTGAGGGAAGAACTAATCAATTAATTATTGTAAATGCTATGAAAGCTCTATAATGGCTACAGATTAAACAAAGAACACACAAAAATATCTTCTTTCCATTGCCAGCAAAAACACCCTTAAAATTTTCCATGTTCTTTTGTTGTCTAAGCCATCAAGTCCCGTCAATTCAGTTGCAAGGACTGCGTATGAGAAGATCCAAAACAACACTCAATAAGACATGAAATTCATCTTCATTAAAGAAGTGCCACAACATTAAACAGAACGCCCTGTTGATTCAACAAGAGCCTCATTCAACCAAGTGAAAGGATAAAAGCCAAAAATTGCCCAGAAATAGCAATTATTCACTAGTTTGTCGATAGGCAAATTCCAAGTCTTACCTTGTCAAAATATATGTAATGCCAGAATAATTTTTAGACAATAACCTACATTAAATAAGTGGACCACCGACACCAATACATACAAACAAAAAAAAAAGACAAAAGAGTGCAAAACCAACCTATAACTGGAGACATCATATCAAGACCTCCAGTTCCAGGTGTCATTGGCTGGCCTCCAGGAGTGCCAGGAAGATAGGCTGCTGAACTTGGTGTCATTGGCTGGCCACCAGGAGTGGAAGGCAAGTATGGACTTGGAGCACTGACTGCAATGGCACGCAAAAGTTATCAATATAATAAAATTATCACTTGTAATATTAAGTCGAGGAACTGATTGACTAAATTACCATAAGCAGAACCACTGTCCCTTGGTGTCCCAGCTTCACCATAATTACCACCAGGAGTATTAGCCCAGCCCGAACCCGGAGTTGGTGCCTCATATACTCGAGATGGCGGGCTCTCTATCTGGAAAGGTGTAAAAAAAACAAGTGTTACTTCTTTGTGTAGTAGTTCTACATGTTATTGGAGGCCAAAAACTATGAAATTGCTAACCTGATAATGAGGGCTAGCTCCCCAAGATGCAGGATTTCCATCTTCCCAGTCCCTGAATTGTCAAGAAATTAGTCCTAACATCATTCATCAGTCACAAGACATTGAAGACCCTGACATAAAATTCTTAAAAACAATGCATACAAAACTAATTTCTAATTGAAGGTGGTTAAGTGCTAAGTAATTTTATTAGTAGTACTCAAATAATCAGATGAATAACAGAAATTGTGTAACAATTTTTATGAGTTGTGCACAAACTACACATTGAACATGCCACAATAAAATAAAACTGATTCTGATTGCTGAACGTAGTCATATCCACATTTAATTCTCCCTAAATTACTGCTAAAATTTGTCACACAACCTCACTGGCTGATTCATGGTTTGTTCTCATACACATCATCTAGAAGATACTGGTCATATCTTCCAATATTCATCATTACATCCATATTAAGATAACATAAAAGAAGTTACTAACGATCAATGGTTACCTTTGGGGGCTCATTGGTGCATAAGGATTCCATGCCCGGTCACGCATAGGTGTTCTCATGCCATCATGAATTGGCGTTGCTGCAAAATACAACAATGGAAAGATGAGGAAACATTGAAAAATTCGTGTTGACAAAGAAAAACTTCTTTATTAACAAAAACCAATACTGCAAACAAAAAAGGGAACCTACCACCACCATGTTCTCTCATAGGAGTCGTGGATGGCATAGGAGTCCGGGAAGAATGCATTGGAGTTTCACTTCCCATACCATAACGAGGCGTATCGCTGGCATAATGCATAACATATAATCAATGAAACGTACACTATGAAACTAATTCAAACATAATTTTGTAATCAGGCCTAAGAATTTACCGGTATGGGGTGGAAACAACCACATTATCCGAAATAAAACTGCGATCGACTGCATCCATATAAACAGTTCAGTCCAAACTAGGATAAAAAAAGAAGTTATTTAATGAGTAGGCTTTATTAATAATTCGACATACCTGTAACAACCTTCATTTGTGACTCTAGCTCAACACGAACCAATTGACCTTTAATTTCCACAACACGCCCACGATATCCTTTGAAAGGACCTTGGCGAATCTTTATTGTTGTGCCAACCAAAGCATCATGGCCTCCCCCCCTTCCACCTCTATTCCTTCCTCCAGCTGCAACATTAAAAAGTTTATTACAAAATTGGTATTCATGTTAATAAACTGAAACAAAAGAAATGTTAATTCTGTTTCACGGGAAGAGAGAGAGAAAAAGTTTGAGTCCAATCCCATCAACTTACACTCAAAAGGAGGCCCCCCTCTATTAAATCTACGAGGTGAAGGAGGGATGCGGGGTGGAGTTTTTAGATTTGCAAATCTTGAGTAAGAATCGCCCTGAAAGGCAAGCAAACAAATAAATCAACTATGTTTGAATTTTAGTTCAAGACAAAAATTTGGTCATAGCATTAATATATATTGATATAACGACATAAATCACTTCAGCAAAAATAAACAGTGCATTAAAATCTGCCCGCCTGTTATTTTTTGAGAGTCAGTCCTGCATGATAACTGGTCAGTTTGTGTTGAATTCGAAAATGTTTTTCTCAATAATAGCATTTGTTATTGTCTGTGATTTTGCTTGCAAGCCAAAAATTTACAGATACTAGGACTTTAACAAACAAACAAACAAGGCTCTACTAAAGCAGTAATAAAAATTATTAGATATAATCTCACTAAGCAATCAAGAAGCAAATCTAACCAACCTAATGATATCACTGAATAGGCATTTCACAAATAAAACATCAAAAACTTACATTTCTATCACCATTGGCGCGTGATCCTCCGACAACAACACATGAATGAGACTTCGCGCAAATAAAACCAGCATGTTCAAGATGATGACGATCATAGATGAACAAAACTCCTCTATATATGTGTTCCACAGGACCTTGTTTCCCCTATCACGTAATAATGCTGATTAACTATAATCTTCAAAAGTTAATGCAAGTATGATAATAAAACACCAAGCAAATAAGACTTACTTTGCAAGGACCATCAATTATCCTCACAATATCTTTGACCGATACAGTATTTTTGTACCGATCTTGCACATTCGATTTCTTTTCAATTTTGCATTTGATCTCCCTCAATCTAACAAGAGCAACCTCAGGTCTCTCTGGGACTCCTTTCAGAACCTGGAAGAAAATATTATAGTGAAATAACACAATGAAATAAAATATGTAACCAGATAACAGCTTAAATAATTCCTAACCTGAAAAGCTTCGCTTTCCACACGTATAATCACTCCAAAGCTTGAGTTACTGCATCATATACAATTGATGTTCAAGACCAGGTGAAGATGAGCAGACATTAACATTCTTTAAATAAACAAATGCTTACTCCAGTAGCACAAGATCATGAAGTTCATAATCTCCTATCTTTGTCACACCAGTCGTCACTTCAGAGCTTTCAATAACATCATCAGCAAAAACACGGATCTGAAAATAACATAGAATATATTCCACCATGTCAATTTTCCTTGTGATTTATCAATTAAAGAGAATTTACTTCTAGTAAAAACATCACTCACATGTTCTTTAGTTGTATCAGATAAGATAATGAGCACATGTTGCTCAACCTTAACAACCATGCCAGTTGCCCCCAACTGTGAACCAGAGACAACCTTCACATGATTACCAGGTTCAAAATACTTACAGAGCTCCTTTCCATTTACAGCAAGGGTTTTCTGCCAATAGAAAGTAAAGCGGCCATCAGTAGTGTATCAACTAAAAAGAATACAACCACAATAAGCAACCCAATGCAGACTATTCAAAACAAAAATCAGTTGGGATGTTCTTACTGGAAGGCCCTTCATATCAGGTCTGATATGAACATTTTCTTCCTCAACCTTCTCAACCCACCCCTTCAGATTTTTAAGATCTCCTTTGATTACAATAACAGCGTCACCCTTCATAAAGTGACCCTTCTTTCTGTTTGCAAACAAAGTTGATAAACCTGAAATTTCACCATCTCCATTCTCTCCAGGTTTGCGGAACTTCTCAAGCTCATCAAATGTTGGCTTAATATTCTGAGCACTTATCGATTTCAATGACACGGTTTTGTACAAGAAACCATCTTTAAACAACATCCCACCAATGTTCTCAAAGTAATCACCAGTCATTGGATCTCTTCTTCGTTCTACGCGAATATGCAATTCCCTAAAACAGATTATCTGATTCTATCAGCCAAAAATAAAATTATATAAAATAAAAAGAAAAAAAGAAAACTGTACTATTATTAGTTAGAACAGGCCAACTCGCTAAACAAAAACGAACTATTCCACTCATCTTCTGCAATGAAAAATGAATCCATGTACCTGGCTTCATCTATATTCATAAAACGAGGCGGCGGTACAAATGCCTTCTTTTTAGCAACCTCTCTACCTTCCTGTATGAAGGAACAGGATGTGTTATAAGCTTATAGGAATCAACATGCTCATTTTTCACATTCCTAATAATACTGAAATAGCTGCCATGTGGGGGTGTGGGGGTGTGGAACAACCTACTAATGTCTTCAAATGAGAAACAAATAATATATCATATGCATAATAATGTAATCAACACATTCTTCATGTGCAAAACTAAAAAAATCTGATAAACCAAATAAATGAGCGAAACCTAGAACATGGAGAACTCTTACCAGTTTATTAGCAAGAGCCTGCAAGTCGATCCTCGGGATTAACTTCACAGTGACTCTCTGCCTCACATTATCGACATCTACCACCTTGAAATCAAAAGGAAATTACATGAACTCTTGGATAAGAGAATACAAGAAAGAACACAGCTGAGCCAAGTATAACTGTTTATAATTTACTTGAGCAAGATCTCCTTTGTAAGTCCCGATCTTCATTCTGACCCAAGTATCCCTTGAAAGATCAATTACTTTGCTCTCAACTGAAAGGACATCGGTCATTTCTTTGATGGGGACAAGCATGATCTTCTGGGAATAAATATTCCGAAGACCTTTGCAAGCCTGGTAACATGTTAAATTCACCAATCACTATCATATTAAGTTATATTATAATATTTAAGGAAAATATTTGCCAAAAAAACCACAAACAGCAACAATCTTAGTATCAAGCCATACCTCCCTGACATGGGCTTCCTTATCTGCTTCTATGTATATATAATTTTTGAGATGATCAAGAGCAATGGCAGATCTAATTTGCAAATCAGAACTTCTATCAATGAACTTTTGCATTAGGCAAACTGCTGTTTCTCGTTCTCGACCAATCTGATGTACATTGAGTAAAGTTAATAACCTAAATAACAGTCAAGAAGCCATGTAAAGGGCAAAGTGTGAGAGCAGAAAAAAGTAAAGAATATGTGTTGCACATACCGCACATTTAACCATCCATAATTTTGGATCACGAACAGATGGCAAGAGAGCTTGTTGATCCACTTCAGTAGCCTCTTCATCATACTCTGTATGACTTGATCTTGCATACCTTGCCTGAATGCTTCTCTCCAGTGCTTCAACATCTTCTTGTTCATCTTCCCGAGGCACAAATGGTCTTCGGTGCATCCTTCCACCAATATCTTCATCGGGTAGATCAGCTCCATTATCAACTATGAAGTCTGCATTCAAATGCAAAAGCGTTAGCCCTTAAAATGAAAAAAAAAAAATTCAAACCCAAAATACAAGAATAAATGCCAAGTTTTCTCTCAGTAGTAAAAACACAAATTAAATACAAAAAAAGAAAGATACAGAACTTTTAAAATGGTAATAAAAAATGCTTTGGAAATATCCATATTAATATTATCAACCAAACCAGGAAAAAACAATAATCTTTCATATATACATAAACAAAATTCCTGTCACAATTTTTTTTTCCTCATTGACCGCAGATGTGTCTTATACCCTTCAAAACTGCATATAACGCAATCCTTCAATTGGTGAACAGAAAAATTACACGTCAAAATCAGTTCACCATAGATTGATGATAAAATTCAGCTTAATATCAATCCTTCGACCATTAACTTCTCCCACAATCTCTCAAATCCCTCCTACACTTATTAACTTCCAACCCTATAGCAAGTTCAATTACATTGGTTGGAAATCAACCCATAAAGCTAGCCCTAACCTAAATTTCCATCAAAATCGCAGAAAACTAATCAAATTAAACAACTCAAAATCAAGCCGAAACCTAATTAATTCCAACTGAAAGAAACTAATCCACCACGCATAAATGTTATACCGACAAATTTCAATCCTCTTAACCAGTGACGACCACAATCTTCCAAATCCCTCCTATGCTTGGCAGTTAAATTAATAATTCAATTGTATGTCCAAAAGAGAGCTCAATTAAAACAGTTGACAATCAAGCTACGGAAACCTCCCACCAACCCTAATTTCACTCATAAAACAGAAGAAACCAAATCAAAGCCGACATGCCTCAAACTTCGGGAAAACAGAATCTACTTCCACAAACTCTCATTGTGCTTTTAACCAGCCGAAAAGAACTCTCCTACCTTAATTTTAAGACGAATCAAGTTAGCCCAATAGCGAGTACAATGTCGAGAATTCCCAATTAGCTTATAAATTTACTTATAAATTCTCCGGTAACAAAAACTTCAACAAAAGCCTAATCAAACCCAATAAATTCGCCCAATTTACATCCTAAACCCATACAAACCAAGAATTCCATCTTTAAAAAAACTAGAGCAACTCAATTTAAAATTTCTAACAAATTCAATACAAACACTTCACAACCAACCTAAAAACCCTAATTTCACCTAAGAACTGCACAAAACCAAATCAAACCCAGAAAGTCAATCAAAAAATTGCTCAACAATCAAATAAAAAAAAGTACCATCTTCGCCTTCTTCCTCTTCTTCTCCTTCATCACTACTAACGACCGCTTCCTCATCAAAGAAATTCCTAACTGTCTTCTTCTTCTTCTTATTCTTCCCTCCGCTGCGCCCAAAATCCTCATCCTCATCTTCATCTTCCTCCTCCTCATCGTCCTCCTCCGCCGCGTCATCAATAAAAGACGGTCTAGCCCGCTTTCTTGACGAAGATTTCCCTCCATCGTACTCATCTTCTTCCTCCTCCTCCGCGTAGTCGTTGTCCATCAAGTTTTCCTCATAGTCATCGTCGTCTTCGAAGTCCTCCTCGTCTTCGTCATCCCCTCTTCTTGGAGGCATGTTGGTGGAGAATTTGGGTAAGGAAAAGTGAGCGGTGGTGTGTTTTAGAAAGTGTTGAGAGGAATTGTGAAAAGAGAAGAAGAGTGAGGGCTTTTATAGTAGTTTCATTAGAGCTGGCTTATTGCTCCAGAGAATTAATATTTATGTTTTCAATAATAATATTTATATAATAATAAACCAATTAATACTACCCTTCCATATAAGTTTTTATAAGATTTTTTTAAAAAAAAATTTTAGGCAGACTGACCTATATATAAAAATAATATATAAAAATATAATATTTTTTCATATGTCATGTTCGCCTGTTATATATATAAAAATAGACAATACATATTTTCTTTTAGTAATTATTAAATAAATATAGATAACAATTCTTATTATTAGTTAATTATTGAAAAAAAAATATATAATTAGAAAATTGTTATTATTTTTACTATATTAAATAATAATTATGAAATATTTATAATAGTTGTGATAGATTTTGTAAGTGTTAAGGTTTTAAGAGAAGTGTATGTGTACGGATATAATTTTCTCTTAATTAATTTTTTTTGAAACAAACATGAACATCATTTCATATCATCCAAAATAATATGAGTAATACAGTTTGGAGGATTAAAACCCCACACAAAACAACCTGGTAAGGAATGTACCTCCCTCGCTAAGCAATGGGCAGCACTAGGGATGGAAGTGAGTAGTGAAAAAGTAATTATCCGCGGGTACCTGTCCCTCTAAGTCCAACCTGAACCCGGTACAAACGGGTTTGAGATGGGTACGGGTATTAAAATCAATACATGTCGCGGGTTGGGGTCGGGTTCGGGTTTACCCTCTCGGGTACCCTAAACCTGAACCCGCTTATATAAACGGGTACGGGTAACGAGTACCCGCAGGTACTCGCTCTTAATAAATCCTTAAAATACATTAATTATTATAATTTATAGTTAAATATATATATTTATATGTTTATTTTAAATAAAATAAATAATTAATAAAATATTTATTTTATTGATGTATTTTAGTTAATAAAATAATTTATA